>CAIGQZ010000686.1:381618-391692 GCA_903798205.1 Danio tinwini | reverse complement strand
TAAAACTCTACTATTTAACTCTAGATGACTTCTAAAATAAGCCTATTTTCATCAAAAAAGGTGGAGTGTTCTAAGAAAAGTACACAAGAAAACATGTAGGGCAGGATTAGACTTTTTTTTTTATAGACAAATCGACTGGATTTGTGGATCTTGTATGAGTGACAGGTTGATCTTTCTTTGTAAAAGTAAAACCAAACAAAAAGGAGTCCTCAGATGTTGCTTGTTTGAGGATATTTTATTCACACAGCACATACTACAGGAGTAGATAGGTTCTGAGAACAGCGCAGTGTAACTACTGACAGTCGATAAGGAGAGAAAAACTCTATCAGTCATGTTTAGAAAAATAGTGTTGTTAAAAAAGTATAAATTAGACCTACAGCTGAAACAACTCAATACACAAAATCAGAAGAAGGAGGGGGAAAAATGCCTGTCAAAGACAAATGTAGGCTGACTATAATGGGGAAAACAAATCCTTTTCAAACAAACAGAACGAGTGATTTCAATAACTGTTGTACATCCATAAATAGTTGCGATTAAAACAGTGTTTTATACTTTCAGAGATTAGTTATCCGTCAACACGAACTGCTGCCCAAGAGCATTTGAAATCAGTTTTCACGTTTCTCCAGAAAAGTACACATTCGTCCAGAAAATAAAAGAAATAAAGGGAGACAGTCAGAAAGAAAGAAAATCAAATAAAACCTTCATGAAGTCTGAGACAGTTGTAGACTGAGTTTATCAAAATAGTTGAAATGCTTGATTAGAAAACAGAGGTAAGATGTTCGGAGACTCTTTGCAAAGACAGATTTCTGAGACACTTCTGCCCTCTTGTGGTTACAGAGAAAGACGGCAAAAATTCAACAGCAGCTGTTTTTTTTCTCTTTCTCCATTTCTGGGTCAGGGTTATCAAAGTGGTTTTTACATAAGAACATTTCAGCACATGCTAGCCTGTATCTTCATCTGTGTTTTTGGGCTATGTGAGATAATACCCAGTCCGATCAACATGCGTCCCTGGAATTTTTTTTCTCTTCAAATCAGTTTTGTAAGTGATCTTAATCCAAATCTCAACTCAGGAGTTCACACTGGAGCGAAATACGGTTGTTATTTCTTTAATGAGTGCTCATTTTTGGTTGCTGAATAAGTTAAACTGCATATTTACTACCTTAACAATGGCAGGAATGGTGCTCAAAATTGTGCATCAATTTACTTTAGTTACTAAAAGGAAGAAAAACAACAGAAATCTTCATACACCGTTAACGATATTTGTAAATTACACAGTATTTAACTGTAATGTGAACGTTTTTTTTTTACTGTAGGAGAGTTGTCCAGTAAGTTACTATATTTTAAAGTGGCATAATTGTAAAACTTATTGTATTTTACAGTATTACAGTATTGCATTTACAGTAAATGTAAATACAGTATTTTTGCTGTAATTGATTTACGGTAAGTTACTGGTGGATGCTGCACTACAAACTACACTTAATTTCACTACACTAATATCAACTGTACTTTACTGTAGGACAATTATGTGGTATGTTACTGTATTTTAAAGTTGCACTGTGAAGAAACACTGTATTTTTTTACAGTAAAGATATACATACAATACTGCAAATGCATAAACAGCAAGATAAATGGTGCGGTAAATGTAAATACTGTATTTTTGCTGTAACTGATTTACAGTAAGTTACTGCATTTAACTACACTTAATTCATGTAAATTACAATATTTAAATGTAATATGAACTGCATTTGACTGTAGGACAGTTATGCAGTATGTTACTGTATTTTAAAGTTGCATTATTGTGAAACTCACTGTATATTTTACAGTAAAGATACAATACAGCAAATGCATAAACAGCAAGATAAATGGAGCTGTAAATGTAAATACAGTATTTTTGCTGTCATTTAAAGTAAGTTACTGGCAGAAGCTGCACTGCAAACTACAATTAATTTATGTAAATGACAGTATTTAACTGTAATATGAACCACTATTTACTCTAGGACAGCAGTTATGCGGTATGCTACTGTATTTTAAAGTCGCTCTGTAAAAATGACTGTATATTTTACATTAAAGATGCACTACTGCACATGCATATACAGTAAGATAAATCGTGCTGTAAATACAGTATTTTAGCCGTAATTGATTTACAGTAAATTACTGCACTTGACTACACTTAATTTATGCAAATGATGCAATAATTAAATGTAATATGAACTGCATTTGACTGTAGGACAGTTATGCAGTATGTTACTGTATTTTAAAGCTGCATTATGAAACTTACTGTATATTTCACAGTAAAGATGTAGATATAATTCTGTAAATGACAACACAGCAAGATAAATGCTGCTGTAAATACAGTATTCTTGCTGTAATTGATTCACGGCAAGTTACTGGCAGATGCTGCACTACAAACTACACAATGTAAATGACAGTAACTTTAATATGAACTGTATTTTACTGTAGAACAGTGGTATATTACTGTGTTGTAAAGTTGCATTGTGAAACTTACTGTATATTTCACAGTAAAGATGTAGATACAATACTGTAAATGCATAAATAGCAAGATAAATGGTGCTGTAAATGTAAATACATTATTTTTGCTGTAATTGATTCACAGTAAGTTACTGTAGATTCTACAGGAAACGGTTTACAGTGTGGAATTTGGTTTTAATTGTTACAATGTGGATTGTAATGGTTTGAATGGAAACCCTAATATTCTCTGTGGGTCTATACTGGTAATTTATTGCATGTTAAGAATCCCTTGATCCTCAAGAAATGTCCCAAAACACCATAGTAATCATTACAATGTAAAGACTGTAAATGTTAGAGGTTTATATGATGTTATAAATGCACTGTTAATGACTTTTGTAAATGACACAGTATTTCACTATAATATGAACTGTACTTGACATGTATGCAGTATGTTACTGTATTTAAAAATTGCATTGTGAAACTCACTGTATATTCTACAGCAAAGATGTCATGCAAGTCTGTGTGTATACATCAAGATAAACTGTGCTGTAAATGCAAATACTGTAATTGGTTTACAGTAAGTTACTGTAGATTCCACAGGACACTGTCAACAGTGTAGAATTTGGTTTTGTTGCAATGGTGATTATATTGGTTTTAAATGACACCATAATGATCTCTGTGGGTCTCTATTGGTAATTTGTTGCCTTCTATTGGTGACATGTTAAAATCCCAATGTTTCAAAACACCCTAGCAGTGGGCTATGAATAGCTGACGAATTGTAGCAATGTTTTGAATGGATTTTTATAGCGCAAACCATTGCATTTGGTTGTGTGTTTTTAGCAGGGAAAGTAGGGTGATTACATTTATTTTTCAAACATGGAGGTCACTGGTGATCACAGTGCATTATTTAATAGACAAACATTAGTTGATTCAGCTTTTTAAAGCAAGCTACAGTACTTTGTGTTGGTGATTATGGTTTGTGATTGTGAACGTGACATATTGGTGTTGAGTTTTGGCAAACTGATTTGCTTTGTTTACATCCATGGACCCATTCTGGGAGGTAGTTATTCAAAAATATATTAATGATGGACGAATTAAAATCGAATATTGCATGATTAGACCAGTTTTTCAATCATGTGGTGAGCAAAATTGTCTCTTTTGATGCACATTTGAGTACACTAAAAAATTACTAAACAGAAAGTCATGACAACTTCTGCTTTTACGTTACTTTAACTTAAGTTTCAACTTATTATTTTTCAAGTTAAACAATTTTAACTTAACTTTAAGTCAGTTTGATTGAAGTATATTTAAATGATTTGAAAAGTTGAATTGGTTCAACTTAAAAATTTAATATAAGCATAAGTGAGCAACATATTTGTTTACAGTGTAGGCCTAAATGCGTTTCTAGCATAGCTTCCACTGTATTATATATTATTTCTTCAGGTTCTTCACACAAAAGGAAATATTCTGAAGAATGTTAGAAAGCAGCAGCCACTGATATCCACAGTAGGATCAAAAAATAAAAATAAATAAATCATTTGGAAGTAAATGACATCAGCTTTCCAACATTCTTCAAAATATCTTCTTTTATGTTCAACAACAACAAAGTGGAGGATAAGTTAATGATGAAGAAAAATTTAAATTCCTTTCAAACACACCTGGTATTAAGATGTTTCTTCAATCTGAGAGGACACTGATAAATAGAACTCCTCAAACACTTTCAGAGGTAGCTAAAATACCATCAGACTGCATTTATTAGTATAAAATGACGTTGAATAGGTTCAAAAATCCACAACAGATAAGCTACTCTCCACCTACTAACGGACTACTATGAGATGTGTTGAGAAGGTGGACCCAAAACAATTCATACTTGGCTGTGTTGTACCAAAAACACAAGATTATGATCAAAATCACAGTTCAGCTTGTGTTTTATGCACACTCAGCTGCATGACTTCTCTTAAAAGTTATGCAGAGCAAATAAATATATAATCAATATAAGGAAAGGGCTTCGAATATATTACCATCAAGCATGGATGCAAAAAGTCTAGAAGGGATACAGCTGCAGCCGGAAGTTAACAATAGTTATTTATATCATCTTTACAATTAATGTACAAAAATCATTACTGTGAGGGTTAGCGTAAGGATTGGGGTGGGGGTAGACATTTATAAAATATAATTAATGGCCAATTTAATAAATAATATAAATAATTTGCATTATACTTACTGTTTTTACATTATTGTGAGGGGTACATTTAGGGTTGGGGTAAGGTAGATGTTAATAAAACACAAATTTAAAGGGAAATTTAACATAATATATATATATATATATATATATATATATATATATATATATATAATTCTCGTTATAATTACAGGTTTTACATTACTGTGAGGGGTATCATTAGAATTGGGGTGGGGGTAGACATTTATAAAATGCAATTAATGGGTAATTTAATAAATAAATGATCATTATAATCACAGTTTTTACATTAATGTGAGGGGTAGGTTAAGGGTTGGGGTAAGGTAGATGTTAATAAAACACAATTTAATGGGAAATTTAACATATAATATGAATAATTCTCATTATAGTTACTGTTTTTACATTATTTTGAGGGGTGGGTTTAGGATTGGGGTGGGGCAGACATTTATAAAATACAATTAATGGGAAATTATCATTATAATTAATGTTTTTTCATTATTGTGATGGGTAGATTTAAGGTTTATGTAAGGGTAGATGGTAATAAAATACAATTAATAGGTACGAAAAAGATCACAACAGATCAATTTAACATGTTAATACCAGGTGGAAACACTGAAGACCTACTGTAAATGGACTAAAATTGCTATTACATCCAGGCAGTGGCAATTAAAAGCATTAGGAAAACCCCTAGCGCCTCTATCAATGGTGATTTAATTGAATTTAATTGCACAGCATGATGCGTCTTTGGTCACTAATCTTTGGTAAGACACCAAATAGAGGTTTAAACTGTTGTCATCTTTCTTCACAATCAAGAGACGCAAATGAATCGCACTTTAGTCGTCGTGGTCAAACATTAGTCCAAAATAGTGTTTGGGATTACCAACCGTATTTACAAACAAGTGTGACTCGAGTGATCGTGTACCTACAACAGCAGAGGAGTAGCTAGTCCCTGAAGTTACTATTTCCTACACACTTTCTGTCCGGGTAAAAGCGATGCCACCGTTTTATATAACCTGAGAGGTCGACAACCTGAAGCGCACGCCTCACGCTGAACCCATTTCAGTGATTTGATAGACAACTTGTGTTCCCACAGCACATTTAACTCTCAAAATCAAGTGGTGACTGCAGCATGTTTAAGAGTTAACCATTATGGAGTCGTTGCCACTCATTCATAATCGATTGAGCATGAGCAGAACCTTATTTAGCATTCAAAACAGGACCGACGACTGTATTTTGCCGTTGTGTGAATGTAGATCTCTGCCACTTTATTAAAGATTAAAAAAAAAATCGTATATTGTCTGCATGCATAATCTGTATAGTCACACAAAGATGTTCAAGGCATTACAAGACAAACTATAGAATACTAAATCACATCTTTCCTTGGAAAAACTACTGCAAAATACTCTTGAAGATCGTTTATTTTTAGCATGGAAGTGAAAATCGTTGCGTCCGTTCGTGTACTAGAACCATTTAGAAAATAAAAAAACTGTTGTTTCAAAGGCAGTGGAAATTTGTGAGGGCGAAACGGTTATGAGGAAGCATGAACGGTATGAGATTAAAAACTACAAACCTGTTTGGCAATGGCAATTATTCACAATGACGAACTACTTCTTAAAAGATACTTTGGTCCTAATCTAGGCGATGCTTTCTCTAAGTTAATGTTACCGCTAGTCTAATTACCTGCTGCAGATAAATGAGGAACGTAACGTTAAGAGAAATCCAGTGCAAAAATAATGAAAGATGTGTAGCTTGATCCTCTTAAAAATGCATTCAAACGATAATGCAATTAGCTGCCTCTGTTCAAAGAGGTTTGTACTGAGACAGTGAGAGACAGTCAGTTTCTGCGTTTCATAGCCCTATTCCCACATTTCAGAAACAAGATCAGGAGAGGAAACGAAAAAGAAAAGCAGATCCACTGGAACCACAACTCATCACGTCATTCCTATATACCTCCGTAACCCAATCTCGAAGTTTAAGTGGCTGTTTCAGGTATTGCAGACTGTATTGTGGGAGGAAATGATCCCAGTGAGCTGTAACGAAAATGAAAAGGCTGCTACAAAAGGTGCAAGGCATCAAAGTTAGCTTGAGAGTATAACTTCTGCTACGTAACATTTATTGCAACGTTATTGTGAGAACTGGTAAAAAAAAGGTCAAATAAATAACTGTAAAACCATTTACTTGTGTGTGTGTGTGTGTGTGTGAGACCCAAGTATAAATTTGAGTTCTGCTGGCCTTAAACTCCTGAGTCCGAACAAGAGCTTAACGCACTCAAACCGGTTAACTGAGATTACTCAAACCAGGGCCCGTCTGAGACTTACACCACTGAGAAACTGCTAACGAGAGGTATCCTTCACCTGTCACAGCAAAGAGTGTTTGTGTGGTTTTCATAAAGGCGTAATTGCAAAAGAAATGGCTTTTCTAAGTACCCCGTTTGATTCCTTCGCTAGATAGACAGTATGTCGTCTGTAATTTCAAGAATCCACTGACTTGATTTTTAGATGGGTTCCACAAAAAGAGAAGAGGGATGGATGAACCACATACTGATTAAAACACATCACAAATTTTTAAGCGGTAGTTGAACTGAAACATCGAAGTTTACATCCGTGTCCTCGAGCCGACTGAATTTTTTTTCCCCCAATCGAGTTGCACTGTTGCCGTTCCCAAATGCCGAGATGTGGTCTGAAGGGGTGTTTGTGGATTAGTTGTTAATGTACTTTTCCTTTGTAAATCCCGTGCCTCGCTTGATAGACACTTACGGTAAAACTGAATTTTTGGAAGGGGTATAGAGAAGTGACGGTACTGCTTCAAAAAGTCCCTAATTCAAACAGTCTATGGTGCCATGAAAGCCCTGAGCCGTCTCAAGCGAAATTACTCTTGAGGAAGACCAGTTTGTTCATCTCCTCTGCAGTGACCTGCTGCTTCCTCTTCATGGCTAAGGTCTGCTCGCAGATGCTCATGCACTCTCCGTGCACAGCCACTGCAGGCACAGCCAACAGCCACAGCGCTAATCGGGACAGCCGCGGGTACCTGTCCATGACCGAGCTCCAGTACTGCAGCAGATCACCTGTGCCGCTGAAGAGCGGTTCTCCGAGGTACTGGAACAGCTCTTTTCGTACCTGCGGTTCCTCTGCGTCACACGATGGCCTGTCCAATCCGCAGTCCAGACGTCCTCGCTTGGGGGCCGATGGCCCCTCACCATCCCGCTCATCCACAGACGCTCCTGCAGACCCACCGCTTCCCAAATCCCGCATACTAGCAGCCATATCACACACCCGTGAGATGATCTCCTCGTGCTGGTATGCGGGAACGGGACGCAGCTTCATCTGGGGGTCCAGGATCATGGCCACCTGATGGACGCGCTCCACCTTGAAGTTCTCCTTCAGGGCTTCCAGGAAGTAGTGGCAGAGCTTGCTGCCCGCGCCCGCTTCGCCGGCTTTGGAGGTGAACAGTTTTTCGAGACGGAGGTAGACGGGAAGGACGTTCTGGAGTGTGGGGCAGCGTTCCACACTCAGCTCCAGCGCTGCCTGTCTCAGCGGCGCCAGCAAACATGCCAGCGTGCCCAGCAGGTGCTTGTTCAGACCCTGCAGAAGAGGAACAGTGCTCTTCGAGCGGCCGTATGCTTCACAGGTGGCTTCAAAGTTCTCGTGAACCTTCAGCAAGGCCTCTGCGACTGCATCCCAGCATGGCGGAGCGGCAGGATCTTCTGCGGTTTTTCCTTCATGATTGAAGCTGGTCGTTGCTGCGATGTCACGACAGGTTGCCAAAAGCTCCCCTAATTCGTGAAGGCCTCGTGCTTGCAGGCTTCGGCGCCCGAGAACAGCTTGAACTGTGGCTGTAAGAGAACAACCTGCGCAGCGGAGGCAGATTCCTGTGCGACCGCAGAAGGTCAGCGAAGATAAGCGTGGTTCTGTGACGTAGACGGTGCGGATTTCTGACATGACAAACTCTGAGAGAACATTCTGGACCCAGTGGTGAATCTGCTCAGGACTTTCCCTTAATGAGGCCTCTTTGAGTCCTAGCACGTAGCGACGAAGTCGCACACCCTCGACTTGATAGGCTGTTAGCAAATAGCAGGAGTCTGGTCCAACAGTCTGCGAGTGGCAGGTCACTGCAATGCCCAAGGAGGAGTTGGAGCCCAGGGCGCAGGTGACCTTCACTTTGACCTGATTGTACATGCGAGGGAGCTGTTTTAATGCCAGTGAGCTCATATCTCCCAGAGCTTCCCGTATGGAGTAGGCTCCATTGCGGGATCCCGTGTCCACCAGCGTCTGCGCCAGCTTCAGGAAGTCTTTGCTGCTGAGAACGCCGAGAAGGCCAAGGTCGACACACATCACTCGCAGCAAACGCTCTGCCACCTGTTGCCTCTCCTTTTCTGGGAGTAATCTGTTCTCTGCAAAAGTGGAAGCAGGCAAGTTAATTTGGTTACAGGTTTTCTGTGTTTTAATAGTTGCATTTTATAATATCATCAAGACAAAATGCCACACGTGTCCTCTTTATATGCCTTGTGTATACGTTGAATGCCCATACACATAGTGTACCTTGACAGGACTCGTGACGTTTTTGCCTTTAATCAAATGTGCAACTCTTAAAACTACAGAGGTCTTAAAAGTACAGAAGTCAACCATGATTCCCAATTTAGTAAAGGGGTCATATGATGCTACTTTTTATTATATGCAATGTAAGCCTCTGGTGCCCCCAGAATGTCTCTCTAATGTTTCAGCTCAAAATACACTACAGATCATTTTTAATTACTATTATTCTTATGTATCATTTTAATATAACAAAGTAGATAAGAAATAATTTAGACTAACTGATTTTTGGTAATGCTGGTAGGAAACAACTCACGGAAAGATGGCATGTGGTTCCTCTGTTGTGCCGGCGGTGGAGATTTCCACAACTGCTCCTGTGTGCCCGCCGGCGCTGGGCAAGGTTTGGGAGAGTCTTCTTTAACATGGTTCTCATTATCAGCTAAAAGGAGATTAAAACAGAAAGAATGACAACACATTATGTCTTTGGGGAAAAGAAAGTGGATGTATTAAATGAAAACCAACAAGACAAATGCAGATGTGAAAACAACTTAAAATTGACAATGATCTATTAAGTTCTACAAAAAAAAAGTATAATGCTCAGATTTTTTTGTGAACTGTAAAGCCCAATAACTAAAGACAGCACGAAATTTGCTACACTCCCTGACAAAAGGCTTGTCTCCAATCCAAGTTTTAGGAACAACAAATAATAACTTGACTTCTAGTTGCTCATTTGGTATCAGAAGTGTCTTATATGAAAGGCAAAGGCCTCTAGATGACGCTTATTTGAGCACAATAAAATATGATCATGCCTTGATTCTGAATGATTTCGTTAGGACAGTAAGGTCTGACTCTGCTTAGACTAAAGTCTCATCACTG
>CAIGQZ010000686.1:359500-371618 GCA_903798205.1 Danio tinwini | reverse complement strand
TATATATATATATATATATATATATATATATATATATATATATATTATTTAATAATATTATTATCAATAATATTAATAAATAATAATAATAATAATAATAATAATAATAATATTAAATAAATAAATATATATATATATTCAACAGTTCTGTCTGGTTCTCAAATCTGATTGGCTGATAACCATGAAATAATCTGCAATATCAGCACTCGTACAGCCTTTTCACTCTTGTGTATTACTCCACCCACATAAAGTGACAGCTGATCAATAAACTCACTACAGTTTGACAAATATTGCAGCTGTTGGTCAACATCATGTACTTTTGAGGCTTTTTCAGGTGAGAATGTAGTTGTTTGTTTAAAGTACAACTATGCAGTTTATTTCTAAGGATAGTGCCTATTTTAAATATTTATCACTTCCGGATACAGCACTTCACCGGCCATCAGCTTGTTATACTGAGCAGATTAAAGATGGTTGATGTTCCACCACAAGATGGCGACAGAGGTCAAGTTCTTGGGGGTGAAAAACATAAATTTCTAACTACAGCTGATCAAATTATAAAAATCACAAAGACGAGTAGGCCTTTAAAAAATTGTATTTCTGAGCATCGATGCGCTATTTGACATTATGATCCTAGAAGTCCTGTTGATCTTTTACCATTAAAGTAGAAAAAGTGATTTTTATAAACATTTTCAAGTCATAAAAGGGTTTGTGTGTCGATATAGAAAGTAAAATAAAAAATATTATAAAAAAAAATTATATGTGGCCTTTTAGAGAGACATACGCATTTTAATTACCAAGAAAAGGGCTACACAGCCCCCCATATGAAACGTATATAGTCATTTATAGTAAAACAGTCATTTATATAAATGAATAATTTGTGGTGATGTTTTTATTTTCGCCCATTAATTTATGCTTTTGAGGTGCATTATGGGATTTTGATCTTTCTTCAAATAACTTTTAACCTTGAAAAGTAAAAGAAATATATATATTTTTAAATATTTTGAAGTCATAAAAGGGCTTTGTATAACGATGTAGAAAGTGTTGAAATGCATCACAGAAAACAGAAATTCTGAAACAAATTAAAATCAAGCAAGTATAACTTCCCTAAAACAAAACAAAAAAATAAAACAAGTTGAATATGTGACCTTTTAGAGACACGTACACAATTAAATGACCAAGGAAAAGGCTACACAGCCCCCCATAAGAAACATATATAGTCATTTATAGTAAACACTGTAGTGTTTTTGAAACTACTATAATGCTACTACAGAATTAATACACTGTGATAATATCTAGAAATTAGCAGTTTTCTGTATTTTGTGATTCATGTTTTTATTTTTCCCTGTTTATTTCTGATTGATGAATTGTATTATGGGATCTTGATCTTTCTGCCAACAACTTTTAACTTTGAAAAGTTTGAAAAAGTGACTTTTATGTGTTTAATAGTTTGCGGTGATATATTGTCTAAGTTGTGCATATTATGCTACAAGCACCTTGTAATTAACTGCAGCACATTTTCTGCTACTTCACAGACTTATTCCTCTATATCAGAGGTGCCCAAACCATTTTATTTGAAGGGCCAAAAACCGAACATCATTGAGAGCCGTGGGCCAAACATACACAAACCAAGCTAAACTATGAAACATAATCACATTTATAACACAGTGGAGTTTAATGCTGAATACACTAGTCAAGCAGAATCTGCCTTTGCCTTGATTCACTCACCGGAGTCTCTGCATTGTCCTTCATCTGTCATGTGTATATTTTAAACAAAATGTAATTCATTTACACCATTTAAATTTAAAAGTTTAATTTCAGAAAGCTTTTTTGTAGCTTAACAATAAAATAATTACAATGAAATTACAATCTCTGAACCATTCTCAGAAGGCATGGCGGACCAAATCAAAGGTTACTAGGGCCAACTTTGGCCTGTGGGTTCTAGTTTGGGCATCTCTGCTCGCTCTAGATATTATTTCTTATACATTATATTATTTCAAATGACTAAAATGTCAATAAAAGTCACTTTGTCAAACAGTAGAGTTGAATTTTCAACATCAGAAGTCAACAGAGCAGAGATCAACACCCCATAATGCAATTCACAACTGGAAATAAATGAAAAAAACACTTCACTAAATACGGAAATTGTTCATTAACAGATTTTTTTTTTACAGTGTATTAGATCACACCAAGTTGTGTTTTTGAATGGATTTCCAATGGTCGTGAGCAATAATCTTCTGGATAGAAAAAATTAAACAGTGTTGCCTATAAATGGTGATTTTTGGAGGGCAGTCTGAGAGAGATGTTGCAGACCTTTGATTATGGCAGTAACATATCAGCGTGAGTAAAGGGCAAACACTTGAGTCAAATATTAAAGGTGAAAGATTTGAGATTTCCGTGTCACTCACCGCTGGAGTTGTGGGAATTGTTGATGTCTACGCGACTGGACTGGCCGGACTGACCAGACAGTTTTCCTTCCAATTTAAGGCCAAAAGTTCCCTCTGCAATGCAAAAAACCCCCCAATCAATACCACTTAAACAATACATATCAGTCAACAGCCCCTTTCACATATACAGAACAATACGTAAAATTACCGGCAATATTCCGGAAAGGGATCATGTGTGAACAGGCCCTTTTTGAAAATACCGGTAAATTCGTTCCGGAAATTTTCTGGAAAGAGAAGTTGTAACATTACCGGCAATTACCGGAATGCTGCTCCATGTGAACGCAGAAGGAAAATTGTCGGAAGGACGGCATTCATGATTAGAACATGCTGACGTAAGACGTCTACTCCAGCCAATCAGAACACTCAGACTCGTTCACATCCACACCATTTATGTTAAAGTCTTTGAATATTTTTTCAGACACATTTAGCTGCTAGATGTTAGTCAGATAACATTTCTATGTTCCTTCTTAATGCCAACTGTGGATAAAATGCTTTTGAGAAAAAAAAAGAAAAATCCTACTCAAGTAAAAGCACCATTACTTAAGCTGATGTGTTTACATGTAATTTGTGCATGTGTGTGTAAACGTAACATTCTGTAGAGCATTTAGTTATTGCCCAGCAGGCACATTGAGTCATTAATATTAGGTTAGATTTAGGTTGTGATGTCAGGTGACCAAATTAATTGTCAAGCCAGCAGCTAAGGACAACGTCATTTTGATGTCCAATAATAACGTCAAATGACGTTGATTTTAGGTTGTTAAAAAGTGACCAAAATCATGTGCTGTCATCATGGCAGAGAGAAAAGAAATCAGTTACTAGAAATGGGTTATTAAAACTATTATGTTTGGAAATGTGTTGTGAAAATCTTCTCTCTGTTAAACTGAAATTGGGGAGCATTTATATACATGAGGGCTAATCTTATATTAATAATCTTTATTAATATAAGCTAATCTTTTTTTGGCCATCTTATATTAATTTTCTTTAGGTGACGCGGTGGGGCAGTGGGTAGCACTGTCAGCAAGAAGGTCACTGGTTTGAGCCTCGGTTGGGTCAGTTGCCGTTTCTGTGTGAGGTTTCCTCTGGGTGCTCCGGTTTCCCCCACAGTCCAAACACATGTGCTATAGGTGAATTGGGTAAGTTAAATTGTTCGTAGTGTATGTGTGTGAATGAATGTGTATGGGTGTTTCCCAGCTGGAAGGGCATCCGCTGCGTATAACGTATGCTGGATAAGTTGGCGGTTCATTCCACTGTGGCGCCCCCTGATTATTAAAGGGACTAAGCCGAAATAAAAATGAATGAATGAATCATTTTCTTTAGGTATGCGTGAATCATTTACAGAGATTCTGGGATCTCACTGCGACTCCATGAGCAAACTACTTCCACACATTACCAAGTGTGGGTCACTTTGCATACAGCTGATACTTTCTTCTCTTTTAAAGAGGAATGTCTGAAAAACATTGAGAATGTTGGGACAAGAAAGGCATCTTATTTCCATATTTTCCCTTGCGTTCCACAGAACGTGCCAAAAACATTATTTTTCCAGAGTTTGCAAGCCTGGAACTGTAGAAGTATTTTGGATTCCTTCATTTCCTTTCAGATTGCCCATTCTCAAGCTTTATTGATTTGTAATCTTAATTTAAGGTTTGAAATATTATTTGTCAATAGTTAAAATAAATTATTAAATTAATTTAAAAAAACCGTCAACACTGCTTTGAAATAATGCAATTATGTCTGTTTTTTTTATAATTATCTGCAATCAAGTGGTGATAAAACATGAACATGGAATAAAATGTCTTTTGTTTGTTTGTTTGTTTTAAAAGTGGGGGTTCTTTGTTATTTGTATATATAATATGCTAACATATTCAAAGCGCCATCAAATTTAGATAAAAACTATTAATAATGCTGGCAGTGGTTGGCAACTCCCAAAATAAATAAATAATGAGGATGGTGAAAGAGTTTGGGGAAAATATTTGTAAAAAGTTATAACCTTTGTTTTTACACTTAATGCTTGTGTTTACACAGTGACAAGCCTTAAAACAGCATGCAAATGGTAAACTTTCAATATCATCACACTGCACTTTGTAATTAATCTTCAAATCACATGCTATCTGGATTAGGATGGATGGATGGATGGATGGATGGATGGGAATGGGGTGGATGAATGGATTGGGACGGAGGGATTAGGATGGGGGCATGGATGGATTGGGAGGGAGGGAGTGATGGGTGGATTGGGAGGAATGGATGGATTAGGACGGAAGGATTAATATATTGGAAGAAATGGATGAATGGATTGAGAGGAATGTTTTAGTTGGGAATGGATGGATTGAAATGGAATGGGATAGAATGAATTGATTGGGATGGGATGGATGGATGGACTGGGAAATAGGGATGATGGATTGGGAGGGAATGGATGGATGGAATGGGATGTGGGATGGATGGATTGAAAGGGATGGATTGGGAGGGATGGATTCGTTGGGATGAATGTATTGGGAGGAAATGAATGGAATAGGATGGAATGGATGAATTGGGATGGACTGAGATAGAATGGATGGAATGGGATGGATGGATGGATTGGGATGAATAAATGGATGGATTAGGATGGAGAGATGGATGGATTGGGAAGAGGGATGGATGGATTGGGATGAGGGATGGATGGATGAACCGATAAACAGATAGATGGATAGACAGACAGACAGACATATCTACCCTACACTACGACTACACCAATATTAGAGATTAATAGTCTACATCTGAAATATGTCCTATATGCATGAGATTAATTACCCAACATGTCAACATCAATAACATCCCTCATCCACAATTAAAAAGAGCAATAATAATAATAATAATAATCACACGATCCATTACCAGTCATGCATTCATATCTCCCAGCGAAGCCACAAATCTCGCAAACTCCTCATTTACAATAATCAGTCATTCTGAAGCAAATTGAAATTTAATTCTGCTCGCATCGCCACAGTCTCTCTGACCCATTTCTATATTTTCACCATACTTTAAATAGCATTCAATGTCAAACTCCTCTGCATATCCTCAACACAGGACTAAGAGATAAATGAGAGGAGAGACGAAGGACGAAGATAATAGGAGACTTTTCTTTTTTTTTTACGCCCAACACCTCAGCAGACTGCAATAACAACCTGACACGCTTTATTGCAGACAGATTGGCTAGTTTTACAACACAAATGATGATCTTGGGAAATTAAGTTTACTAGTAGTTTTCTTAAACAAGCTTCTATATTCTGCATATGAAATGGGGCTGTGCAATATAACGTTTCAGCATCTGTATCTGCTAAAAATCTGCTATGTCAACTTGCGATTACACATTGTAAAAAAGATCCATAAATTAGCAGTTTTCTGTATTTTGTGATTCAAGTTTATTTTTTTTTTTGTATGCTTTTAGTTTATGCTTTTTGAATTGCATTATGAGGCCTTGATCTTGATCTTTTAATCTTGAAAGTGAAGTGACGTTTATGAACATTTGCAATAGTTTAATGTGCTATATTGTTTGTGTTGGTGTTGTATATTACGCTACAAAAACCTTGTAATAAACTTCCAGCACATTTTCTGTTATTTCACACACTTATTTCTCTATATATTATACATTATATTATCTTAAATGACTAAGAATTGTAAATAAATGTTTCCTTGATAAACTGCAGAGATGTATTTTCAACACCAAAAGTCAACAGAGCATAAATCAACACCCCATATTGCACTTTACAACCATAAATAAATAAATCAGAAATACAGAAACAGTTCATTAGCAGATATTCTTTTATAGTGTAGCTGACCACGAGCCACAGTTAACCCTTAATAGAGTGAATGTTTTTTAATTTGCTTGTGTTTTTAAAGGTGTGTAACTGTATGATTTTAAGCAAATTGATATGATTTGTGTTTAAGTTTGGGATAAAGTACATCTAGGATGTTGTTATTGTAGATTATTACATGGTTGTCTGAAATACTCAATTCTGATTGGTCAGTCATGACATTCCAAGTATGGCTGGGCGATACAGCAAAAAAAAGATCAAGATATAATGTTTCATACCATTCAGTATCGAGAGCTATTGAAATTTTTTGACAATCCATTTAGGAATATTAGGATTTTTTATTTATTTAACCCTCTGGAGTCTGAGATGATTTCGGGGCCCCTAAGATATTCTGAAACGCCCTGATATTTGTGCTTATTTCAGCTACTTATTACAGTATTGCACAATAAATATTTTTTTCTATTCAGCACAAACTGTGCTACAGTATTATGTGAAAAATACTGACGTAAATGCTTGCGTTTTTTAGAAAAAACAATGTGTGGTTAAGTAGGTTTTGGAGAAAAAAAATACAGCTGAAATAAGGTCCAAAAAAACACAGTGAATGGGCCTGAACATTTGAGTAACCAGTCTTGTAGGCTAGAATCTGAATTTACTTCACAATTCTATAAAAATTCAGTTCTCTCATTCAAAGAAAACATTACAATGGTTTACATTTTGCAAAGCCTGCTATGGGTCAGAATACTGTATGGTGACAGTGGTCATGAATAATTCACACCTGGAGAGACAAAAGACACTCCCCCACTGGCTAATGTTCACCCATCAAGGGCATTGTAAAGTAATGTCCAGCTGCAAATTGCTAGCCCAAACTAAATGCTTGCTATATTATGACCATGTAAACACTATGGGTAAACAACGCATGTGCACTAAGTAATGGTATAAAACATGTTTGCAAAACTGCTGAAATAAAACCTGACCGATTGTAATAGCAAAGCTCGTGGGAAACTAGACATAGTGTTTGGTTTCATACTGATTACTTTATCAAGCAATATTTGTTTTCAACATGCACTTCAAGCTTTCTATAGAGATATGTCTCATGTCTGTGTGTTTGCGAAGTTTCAGTGCATTTTACTGACATGTTTCTAAAAACAGATCGCGGAGAGAGAAAAAGAATGCCAATTTCTTATTTTTATTTTGCAAAAGCACACACTTTTGTTGTTATTGTGAATGTACACAAAAATGTAGACGCCTAACAGATTCAATTGATGTCCTGATCTTATCTGTATGATCAAAACTGAAAGTGTAATTTAAGTTCTTTTCAGCGCTATCAGTAGAAGACGCCTCAAACCGCGGATATGTGGGCTTCGACCCCTGAGGGATAACCACTTTATTTTAATTTGCCAATATTACTAAAGCAAACAGTTTTAATAGTCAAAAAACTAAAAAATAAACAACAATATATCGTTTTTTAGGTCTTATAATGAAATAAAAAAACAAAAGTGTTCAAGTGTTAATAAATAAAATGTTAGTGTTTGCAACCGTAAAGTGTAAACGCTAAACAATCAAAGCAAACTTAAAGGTAGATTAACATCAACACATTTTAATAAAACTATAGCTCTTTATACCAAAACTTCATACCAAACTATTTTTATTTTATTTATTTATTTATTTTTATCGTTATTGACAATGGTGTTCAATCAATAAATACCAATACAACCCAGCCCTAATTCCAAGGTATGTTACTCCCACCTGATGAAGACCTTGTAGATTAAAATTGTCTTTCGAGAGCTAAAGCGGCAACGTGCTGATTGTTTGACTTTTTCTATTATGCTATTCCCATATAACAACCGCTAAATAACACAGGATCATCAGAGAACTTTGAATCACCACAAATATTTTTTATAACTCTTTAAAACTGTCCCTTTTAGGCTTTGAGCCAAATTGTACCAAACTGTTAAGGTGACTGTTGCTTTAACTTCTAATGGGATTGTGCTCTTTTCAAAAAGAGGGCAGAGCTACAAACACCTATGTGTCAGCATAGTGGCAGATTCAAAACAGGACTAATGTTAACTGTGTGACACAGAAAATGTGAAAAGAAACGCCACAGAAGAATGTCTCCGCTGTTCATTTGTGCTAAAACTCCACATGTATAATCCAAATGCCGAGTTCAGACTGCAGGATTTTTAAAGTAGTCACGTCACGGATGTTTTCACACTGAATGACTATCTAGGGTCGCGTTGTGTTGCTGCTTTGTTTACACTGCAGGATGGATCATTGACAGGCGGTTTCACACTGCATTACCTTAAAATAGGATGAATCGTCGACAACGTCTCGATCCACAAACCGAAATTTGTGCCAAAACAAGCCAAATCCGGAACCTCTGAAATTGATCCAGCACCTTATTTTACTGATCACCCCCCCCCCCCCCCTCCAAAGCTATTAACTTTTGTCTGCGACAACTGCACCCACCATCCCCCACCCCTAATAACTGCTCTTCACTTTTATCCGCAACACCCCCCCACCCCGGCTCTTCACTCTCGTCCGCGACATCTCTCCCCCCTCTGGTAACATGCCGGATCCATTACTGGATCTGTTTTGAGACCTCACATTTACAAATTAAGCACTGTGTTACGACTAAAGTTTATTATTATTATTTATTTTTTATAAATTTTATATACTTTTTCTTTGTCCCGCCTTCTTGTTGTTTTTATCTGTTATCCCATAGGCTCTCAATCCGGCATGATTTGTGTTCTGGTTGGCTGCTGGTCTCTGAGGCCTTTATAAAAAGGAACTTCCGGCAGGGCTTGAGGAGCTCATTTGTTGTGCGACGGTTGCTGGGAGTGGAGCTCCAGGATTTCCCTTACCCCTCCGGCCGACGACCAATATTCGGTCTTGTTACCCTTGTTCGTAATCTTTTTGAGAGTTTGAGCTTGTGGGGGTGGCCTGCCTATTTATTTGATTACTTTTGACTATGTTTGTTTAGGGAGAAAGGTAAGCTTCCTGTATTTTCCTTTAAATATTTATAGGTAATTTAATTTATTTACTTTGCAGATTCTTTTGTTTGTTATTTTGGCCTGTGGCCACCCTGAAGAAATGCTCATTTAAAATTACTAACTTTCTCGATAATAAATCCATTTAATTACTCTCAACTGAGTGTCCGAGTTTGGTTGTCGACCAAAGGGGATCTTTTGTATTAAGTTTTTGTTTTGTTTGAGAAGTCCACCACCCCAACACATTTGTTTTCCATTTATTATGCCCATGTTGTTTTCCCCTAGACTGTCACAAACAACGTCTCACAACCAAACACACGCGAGAAGGGACATAAACAATGCGAGGTCATATAGTATATCTTTAGTTATCTACTACATAATGAGAAAGAAGCCTGTAGTAGCCATTGCCAACGCGCACCTCTTAAAAAATGTAACTACACGGCACAATGACGCGTATCGCAAGCTCTGTGATTGGTTGGCTTGGTATCGCTGATGAGTGTGGGCAGGGCTGAAAGCCACGCAAGCCTGATGTTTGTTTACAAGTGTCGTGTCCCGTGAAGAAGCTCCAGATAGAAAGATTTGTTTTGTGTTTACCTTATGATTAAAGTTGTTGCATGTCCGCCGGTTCCCACCTCAGAATGAGCGTGTTTAAGCCACTTGTACATTAAGGGAGCGTTCAGAAAAACAAAACACCAGCGAAGAAACTCGACACAGATGAACATAAACACCTACTGCCAGCTAGCGTTTCGGAAGTGTTATATCAACACAAACAGCGCGCAGAAGTATGAAGAAGACATGCGCCGTGGGTCACATCGATCACTCGATGTAGAGTATAAACTACCCTTTATTTTGCTCATCTGGCTTTTGCAGGGAATTAGCTATTTCTCCTTAACTTTCTTACTTTTTCAAGCCGGTTGTGGTATTGCTCAAATGACACGTCAAACAGACACTGTGCTCCTGCCAAATGTACACTAGCTTTTTCTCCATTTCTTGGGTCCAAATAGACCTAAAAGAAGGCCTTTTAACTTCTCCCCCATCCTCCCGCTGGCCTGCAGATACCTATAGTAGTGGATGCTGCTCTCTGATTGGCTGTAGGTGATCACCGATGTTATTTTCAATCAGAACACATTCACACGGCATGATTTGAATCACCGACAGCTCCAGACATTCAGCATGCCAAATATCTCCCGGGTGTCGGCGACTCATCAGCGATTCTCTCAGATGGCGCTGCGTGATTGTTCCTCACGTGAACGAGCACCAATTTACCTGTGATTTCAGGCACCTGTCGGCAATTTCTCAAAACCTGTCGGCGAGTCCAAATCAGGGCTAAAATCATGCTGTCTGAACTCAGCATTAGTCTTCAGCAGCTCAGATAGTCACTTTTCACTCAGTTTATTCTAATGAGGGAGAGATGGTCACTAGTGGGCGGGGCTTTCCCCATCTGATGACACGTACATAGAGAGAATGTCAATCAAAGTGTTTCTGCAGACTGTTCATATCAAGTGTGATCATAAAAAATGTAATTAATTCAGTTTTTACCATTAGAGGCTGGTTATATTCACACATTCTCACCACACAACGGTGTTTACACCTCTTATAAAAGTCATTTTGGCAAAATTAGTCATTTTAATGGTGTAATTATATTCATATTACAAAGAAACAAAACATAGCAATGCCATTTTTCCCCAATATCATACAGCCCTGATTTGAAATGATGAGAGCTCTTGTATACTGTAGAGCAGTGTTTCCCAATCCTGTTCCTGTAGGCACACCAACAGTACACATTTTCACCATATACCTAATCAAACAAACCCGAATCAACTCATCAGAACATGAGACTCCAAACCTTAATGGGTCAGATTCAGGAGACATCCAAAATATGTACTGTTGGTGTTTTCAGGAACAGGGTTGGGAAACACTGCTGTAGAGAGTGTTTAATCTGTAACTTCTACATTGCTTTACTTAGCTGTTTGCAGAGAAACAACACACATCTCGAGTAATAAACACAAGACTTACTCAGTGGAGTGTGAAGAGCCACGTGCTCCTGATACGGGTTGAAGTATTTGTACTGTTTGCCGCAATACTCGCATGTGTAACTTCCTGTTTCTGTAAATACAAGTTATAGTAATTAATCAACATGCAGTAAAAAAAGCACGAATATGTCAAATTTAGGGTTATAAAAAGATGTTAAAAATACAAAAAGAAGCGTGTTTACTTTGGCAGTAAACTACGATATTTAAATTTATACAATTTTAAAAAGTCAGATCACACAAATATTTGCTCATCCTGCACTTTTTCCAAGCCTATTGGAGTTTCTTTCTTCTGTGGAACACAAGAGAAGATATTTAGAAGAATGTTAAAAAATAAATGGCCATTGATTTTCATAGTGCTTTTTGTTACTACTATGGATGTCAATGGCTGCTTTTTTCCCCCAACATTTTTCAAAATAACTTCTTTTGAGTTCAACAGAAGAAAGAAACCCATAAATGTTTACATTTGCAGATTATATATACACTTGATTTGAGGAATTATTTGAGAAAATTGTAACTGCTGGGTGAACTATCCCTTTAATCCACCATTGTTTTCAAGTATTAACATCAACACATTTTACCTTTGTAATACCAAACCGTCTCATGAGGAAGGTCATTATTTTACGTATTGTTCATAATGAGTATTAAAGTGAGGTCAAACTATCAAGATTTTTCTTAATTTATCTCCATTTTTTTCATTAGTTTTACTTAAGAAACAGTATTGCTACATTCTTAGAACGCAGGATATATAAACAATTAAAAAGACTAGTTTCTAGTCCTGAGTAAAATCTTAAAACTCTATGAGGATCATCTTTATAATAATAATAATAATAATAATAATAATAATAACAACAATAGATGATGATGAT
>CAIGQZ010000686.1:288268-302876 GCA_903798205.1 Danio tinwini | reverse complement strand
TTGAGCCACTAAGCATTGTGCTTATGACGTTGCTTATGAAACTGTGTTTTTGAAAGTCTAAACACTTTATTGATATAGTGTACAACCAAGCACATGTGGTCAGAACACAAACAAGTCGCAGGTAATTAAGTATTGTTTCTCATGTGTCTGTAGCTCCGCTTACGCTCCGCCTCTTTGCCCTTGTATGGTATGCCCCGGTTGGTGCGATGATACGGAAACAAAATGGCGATGGTTAGCCTACGCCTACTGGTAGCTTATTTTGGGTTCTTCATAAACCTATGGGTAATGTCACAGATACCACGTCCATATCTTTTACAGACTATGGTCCAAACACATGCACTATAGGGGAATTGAATAAACTAAATTGGCTGTAGCGTATAAGTGTGTGAGAATATGAGAGTGTATGGGTGTTTTCCAGTACTTGGTTGCTGCTGGAAGGGCATCCGCTGTGTAAAACATATGCCGAAATAATAGGCGGTTCATTCCACTGTGGCGACCCCCTGATAGATTAGGGACTAAGCTGAAGGAGGGAAGGAAGGAAAAATGAGGGTTTCTGATTATAACCTGTTTTATTCAATTTGCTTTAAAGCAGTGGTCTCAAACTCAATTCCAGGAGGGCCGCAGCTCTGCACAGTTTAGCTTTAACCCTATTCAGATACAGCTGATTCAACTAATCCAGGTGTTCAAGACTACTCTGTGTTTAGTTAGGGCTGAAGCAAAACTGTGCTGAGCTGCGGCCCTCCGGGAATTGAGTGTGAGACCTATGCCTTAAAGCAAAAAAACAAATCCCATTAGGCAGTGCTTAATTTGTGAATTGCAAGGTCTTGGAACAGATCGGGGTAACGGATCCGGCATGTTACCCAAGGATGGAGAGGTAGGGGCGGGGTTTGTTGCGGTCTCGGACGAAAGTGAGCGAAGCAGGGGTGTCGCGGACGAAAGTGGAGAGGGTTGGGGAGTCGCAACTCACAGAAGAAAGTAAACAGCAGACAGGGGAGGAGGGCGGTTGAGGAGGGGGAACGGTAAAATGAGGTGCCGGATCGGATTTTAGAGGTTCCGGATCCAGTGTGTTCCGGCACAAATTAAGCCCTGCCATTAGGTAAACTCAAAACCAGTCATTTTTTGATTTGTTTTACATAGTTTACTTTAGTTAATTGGTTTTACCTTAAACCAGCAGTTTTCATGTCATGTGACCAAATGAAAATAAAGGGAATGTTTATGTGCTTTCAATTTTTATGCATGCTAAGGTGAGTTTTGTTGTTATCACCTTGCCGGACATTTATAATCACTGTTAGAATAAAAAGTTGACTCAACTTAAAATTTCAGGGCAATAAACTTCAGGACATGACTCAACTTTCAACCCAATTACTGCACTTGACTCGATTTAAGTTGAGTAAACTTAAAAATGTCCTGAAGTTTGTTGCCTTTAAATATTAAAGAGCCTCTATTATGGGTTTTTTTAAATGGCCTTCCCTGCAGTGTGTCTCACAGCAATTCGTAACTTTTTGATTCAGTGTCTATTTCGTATGAATTCATACGATCTAATGCGTACAATTTACCATGATTTGCTCATCACCCAATGACGGTTGGGTTTAGGGGCGGGGTTGGGTGAAAATCATACATTTTCATAAGTCTGAACTCGCCACTAAACTGACAAAACGTGACATACTTACGTTTTCCCACAAATTAGTATTTTTTGTCGTTGTTACGAATTTTTACATCAAACAAGCACATGTTTTAATATATTCATAACCGCGTTCTTGTTTTACCGTTGTGCTTTTATAAAAAAACGGCAAAATAAAAACCACTAAATTTAGCGATCCATAATCCCTAATACTAACTCCTGTACAGCAGTCCCACAACATTCTGACACTCGATAACTCTCGAACACCCTGTCAGAAAAGTCTAGTGTCTGAGAATGAGCTTTTTACAGTGTCGGCTATAATGTTAATGCTGTTTTCGTGTGTTTACCCAGATGAATATGGCCACGGTGTAAATGCGCAGTATAGTTACGATCTTATTGCCACATTATATCGTTATGATAACATAATATATGCCTTCAGTGATTTCCCGAAGATAAACACCAAAAAATAACACAACTGGAATAACTACAGCAGTCGCCATCGTCTGATCTCATGTGAAGCAAGAGACCACAAATACGTATGAGGACGTGTGCATGAGCTGAAGTGCTGTCCCAATTCTTATTCCCCTTCACACTTGTTTTTAAGGGCCATGGGGTAGGTGTACAAAAAATAGAATTGGGATTGGGCCTAAATATCCAATGACAGTCCTGTCTGCCGATTAAAACTTGTGCATAGTTTTGTGTATCTTGATTTATTTGCATTGTAATTGCGATCTGCAGAATCTGTATTTGTAAAAGACACAAATGGCCCATAGAGCTCAATAGCACATGCGTGGAAATGACCCATACAAACCTTCACACTCGTTTTGAAGGGCCAAGGGGAAGTGGAAGGGGAAGGGGTAAAAACATAGAATTGGGATTGGGCCTAAGTGAATGAAAACATCCAGCTGAGGTTTAAACCTGAAAGTACGTCATGTTTAAAACTATCGATTCTTTAACAAAACAGTCAACTCATCCCGCCCGACCACTTTACCCTCTCATTTTGTAGACTTTTTATGAAATTAGAGAAAACTAGGTACTCTCTCCACTGATCCAGCACTATTTTGATTAAATTGTGGGAACCCCTTCGCAAACATGTCCAAACTCTTCAGCTTGACCCTGCTCCTTCTGATCGAGTCTCCACCCCGAGACTCCCAGCTTGGTACTGGATACTAGTTTTGGTCAACACATTGTAGACTGGTTTTTTTCAGTATGTAAGATTGCATTAGTGTGTTTTAATTTCTTTATTTTTTTTGTTCTTTTTTTTTCTTTTTCTTTTTTGCTCAAAAATACTCTTCAGTGTATTTGCTTATTGTTACATGTTTATGTTGTCCTTTTTGTATGGTGTTTTACAATGTATAAATAAAACATTTTAAAAAGTCTAATAAATTAATCTTGTTGGGTTCGGATCTTTTGCTTGGGCGCGTCGACGTTGATACGGTACATCACCAAATATGCAGTTCCAGATCCAGTAAAATGTGAACGGCCTTTCACTTCAGACACTAGCAGAGCATGGGGGATCACTGGACTGATCATGATGAGAAGATGACAATCACTGACAGATGGAGACTCGACTGTGGGGAATAAAGGGTTAAAGTTTATTTTCACAAACCCACAGTATAGCCAACCGTGTGCTGTGTTTGCTCCTGTCATTTTCTGATTATTGATACAATAACCTACGCTGCATTGTGGGATTTGCCGGCCGTTTGTTATTAAAGAAAGGAGCAGCAGAGATTATTATGTATGGGACTTTGTCAGTAACTTTTACAGTTCATATGGACCAGTTTCTTTTTCCTCCAGAACATAACATGTAAGTGTGATTAAAATTGTTGCCTCGTTTTGTCTAGTTACAAATAGTGTAGTTAAAAATATGTATTTAATTGTGTGTTGTAAGTTGTAATCGCCCCGCATGGCTTGTAATCATGTATCTATTATAGATCAGTGCTTGTACTGTATCTCTCAGGTTAAATCTGTATGGGGCTGTTCACATATCGCATCCAAAACCATGTTAAAAATGTGACGCGTGCTTCTTCCTTTACCGATTTAAATGTGTTTCTGAACTGGTGATCCTCTGCTGTTTGTCTTTGCTATAGCCACCATCAGCTGTTCCTCACACACGGTGCGGTCTATTTTCAAAAGAGTTCAACTTTTGCCGCTGTGTGGATTAGTACTGAATGTGTGTCATGGTTATTACTTGGGGTTATGGTTAAAAGAGTATAGGCTGGTGTTTAACTGCATTGCTTTATTGCCCTCCAGCTGCAACCCATCACTGGGTTACACACATACATTATGGCCAATTTAGTTTATTCGATTCCCCTATAGCGCATGTGTTTGGACTGTCATGGGAAACTGGAGCACCAAGAGGAAATCCCCGCCAACACGGGGAGAACATGCAAACTCCACACAGAAATGCCAACTGACCCAGCCAAGGCTCAAACCAGCAACTTTCTTGCTGTGAGGCAATCGTGCTACCCACTGCACCACTCTGAAGCCATTATTATATTACAATTTATACAATAAAATTAATGACAGATATTGAAATTACTGCAGCTCCAATACAACATTATTATTTTTCTCATGTGTGCCCCCTAATATTTGTTTATCTATCGATCTATCTATCTATCTATCTATCTATCTATCTATCTATCTATCTATCTATCTATCTATCTATCTATCTATCTATCTATCTATCTATCTATCTATCTATCTATCTGTCTGTCTGTCTGTCTGTCTGTCTGTCTGTCTGTCTGTCTGTCTGTCTGTCTGTCTGTCTGTCTGTCTGTCTGTCTGTCTGTCAAATTTGTTTGTCTGTTAACTTAATAATTTATTATCATTATTCATTCATTCATTTTGCTTCGGCGTACTCCCTTATTTATCAGCGGTCGCCACAGTGGAATGAACCGCCAACTTATCCAGCATATGTTTTACACGGCGGATGCCCCTCCAGCTGCAACCCAGTACTGGGAAACATCCATACATACTCATCCACTATGGCCAATTTAGGTTACCCAATTCCCCTATAGCGCATGTGTTTGGACTGTGGGGGAAACCGGAGCACCCAGAGGAAACCCACACAAACATCAGGAGAACATGCAAACTCTACACAGAAATGCCAACTGACCCAGCCAGGACTCGAAGCAGTGACCTACTTGCTGTGAGGCGACAGTGCTAACCACTGAGCCACCGTGTCCCTCAAGTATTATTATTATTATTATTTTTTTATTATTATTACTTTATACATTAACCAATGTGATAAACTTGATGGAGCAGTGAAAACAGCGTTAAAGACTTTGCAAAATCTTGACTAAAGCTTATATCTCCATATGCACCCACATGAATTAACTTTATTTGACATTATTTTTTATAGAAATATGTATTCTGTCCTTTCTTTTGCATTCCCATTATAAAGAGAGAGATGAAATCATGACCTTTTAGACACCAGATCCTCTCTATTTTCCAAATGTAAATAAAAAACATCCCATAATAGGGGGCGTCACAGTGGCACAGTGGGTTGCACAATCGCCTCACAGCAAGAAGGTCGCTGGTTCGAGCCTCGGCTTCTGTGTGGAGTTTGCATGTTCTCCCTGCTTTCACGTGGGTTTCCTCCGGGTGCTCCGGTTTCCCCCACAGTCCAAACACATGCGCTATAGGGGAATCGGTTAAGTAAATTGTCCATAGTGTACAAGTGTGAATGAGAGTGTATGGATGCTTCCCAGTGATGGGTTGCAGCTGGAAGGGCATGTGCTGTGTAAAAAATGTGCTGGATAAGTTGGCGGTTCATTCCGCTGTGGCGACCCCAGATTATTAAAGGGACTAAGCCGAAAAGGAAATAAATGAATGAATGATCCCATGATAGTTGGCTTATATCTATCTATAACTGCTTCTTGCGGCTGCTCTAGGAGAAATCCTCACAAATGTGTGACTGAAAACATTTCTCCCAGCAGACGTCAGCAGAACATCACCATATATTATACTAAAAATATAGTATCTGAAGTATCTACTCTTTACTCGATGTATGTTTTACATACCTTTATGTTTGATTAACAAGTCATTTATTTCTGAATATTCAAAATATACATCTAAAACATACTGTAATGACATTTAGAACCTGCATGTGATATTTTAAATGACCTGTTTGTATTATTTAAAGGTGCAGTATGTAAGTTTGACATTCAGTGGTTGCACTCCTGGACCAAAACAAATGCAAACGTGGGTTGCCAGATTGAGTACAGGAGCGAGTGATTTAAACTGTGTTCTAACGCAACAGAGGGAATGTTCTCCATATTAAAAAGAGTTTTGGTTCTAAGCAACACCTCGAATTGATATATTAGAAACGGCTTCTATTTCTCACAGCTGAACAACAGAAACCACAGATCACCTCAGGTAAACCTTGTGTGCTTTATTCAGTGCTAAATGCTAACAATGTGAGTTTGAATGGCATTTTACAGGGCATTTATTGCCATATACTGAAAGCAGCAGCAGATAGTTCACCTCAGATCTGGAGAATAATAAACCGTTTGAGATTGAACTTTAGAACTAAACACATATGAGTGATTCAGCATCTACATTTAATGATGTTAAAGAGGGTTAACATGTATTAAATAGATTATAAATCTTACCGTTTTGTGAGTGAGTGCATATTCTGTGCTTCTGAATGGCTGTATTTACATTTCTGTCGTGTTTCGTCTGGGGCAAACGGCCAAATTGCTCATCACTGTGTATCTCGCCATGAAGCGTGTTGTTAGGACACGCGATTACAATGTACACAGCTCACCTAATGTTTACGTTCATAATATTTATATCATTTGATAATTAATAACCTCATGTGGAACTGAATCTGTCTCATTTTGACGTCTGCTACTGTCCACCAGAGGTCGCATTTTCGGTCACGGACACATGCTTTCAGAGTCTTTCTGAGTGAATGAATGAAATACGCTGTTTTCCAACAAGGCAACCCGGAGAGCTGAATTATAATTGGCTAAACTGGCATTGTGCAGGTTAAATTGACCTAAACAAAGACAGCGCTCCGGCACGGAAAAAACATTTTCAAAGCAGAATATCTGACTTCAGCATTGTTATTCAGATAAACAAGTATGTTCACTTGGGATGTTTCTTAAATATCTGCACACATATTATGGTGTTTTTATGCTTTAGAAGAGTCAAAAACTTACATACAGCACCTTTAAGTTAGTCAAATTAAATATATGAATTTTAGTGCAATTTTGAATTCCTTTACTGTAGTTTACTATTATTATTTTACTAATAATTTAATATTCTTGAATCCACTTAACATAAAGTGCATATTAACATGAACACTTGATCATATGATAAAATGCTCAAGCAGAATTCCTCATAAATATGTGACTGAAAACATTTCTCCCAGCAGATGTCAGCAGAGCATCATCATGAATAACATGATGTACAATATAGCATATTGGGACACAATATAGACTATAACAAATATAGTCTACAGTATCTGAAGTCTACAGTTTTCCTTTTCTTCTATTAGCTGATTTCCTGCTGAACTCCACTTTACTCTTTAATGCCTTGAATTTGACTACATTATAGAAAAGACAGAGTTGGTCATTTGATGCAAACAGCATTGTGGCAAAGGTGTTTTGAGCTCATAGCCAAATGTATTATTCACTAATCAGCCATATCCATAATCTTAAAAAGAAATACAAATAAGAGGGCCCACTCCCCTCCTTCATTCATTCATTCATTCATTCATTCATTCATTCATTCATTCATTCATTCATTTATTTATTTATTTATTTATTTATTTATTTATTTATTTATTTATTCATTTACTCATTTATTCATTCATTCATTTATTTATTTATTTATTTATTTATTTATTTATTTATGAATTCATTCATTTACTCATTTATTTATTTATTTATTTATTCATTCATTTACTCATTTATTTATTTATTCATTCTTTCGTTCAGTCATTCATTCATTCATTTACTCATTTATTTACTCGTTTATTCATAAATTTTTATTTATTTACTCATTCATTCATTTATTCATTCTTTCTTTCATTTATTCATTCATTCACTCATTTATTCGTTTACTTATTTATTCATTCATTTATTCATTTCATTCATTCATTCACGCATTTATTTATTTATTAACTCAATTTATTTATTCACTTAATCATTTATTTATTGACATTAATTTGCTCATTAATTATTTTTTAGCAAATTCATTCACTTACTCTTTTATTAATTTATTTATTCATTTACTGATTCATTCATTTATTCATTCATTCATTTGCTCATTTTATTTATTTATTTATTCATTTAGTAATTTATTCACTTTTTTATTTATTTATTTATTTATTCACTTATTTATTCGTTTATTAATAAATTTTTTTTTTATTTTATTTACTCTATTTATTCATTCGTTTGTTAGTTCGTTCATTCATTCATTCATTTATTCATTCATTCATTTATTCATTAACTTATTAATTATTTACCAAAATTTTGTTCGTTCGTTCATTCATTTATTTATTTAGTCATTCATTCACTCACTTATTCATTTATTTATTTGTTCATTTATTTATTCATTCACTCATTCATTAATATTTATTTGTTTATTTAGAAAAGTATATATTTATAATATATATCATAATATTTATATATTATTATTTATCATATATTATTTATCATATAATATTATAAAATACATATACATTTAAAAAGTATGTCTTTATTTATTTTAATTAATAAACTTTTTTTTTTATTCAATCTTATCTCAACCCATTTGACCAATAACGCTCTTTTTTCAGTTTTCTAAGTTAACATTTATAAAATTAATCAAGAAAGTTTTAGGATAAATCAAGGCAATGGCCATCGGAAAAAAATAAATAAATGCAACTACAGTATATTTCAATGCGTTTGCAAGAGAATGCAGTGTCTCAATACATGCAATAGTTTTAAGAGGGAACGACAAGTTTCCCCAGCTCTCAGACATCTGTTATAAACAAGCGAAGGCACATTTTATTCTTCAAACTCTTGACCATCATTTACTGTACGTACAGTGAGTCCTCTAGAAGCTGGAGAACAAATTATAAAAGAGCTGCTGAACTCTGGTATATTTCCTATATTCGTGCACTTTGCTCTGTTATGTTACTTGGTATGTGTTATTGTATATAAATGTACTATTATCCTTTTAGCCACTCTTTTAAAAGAGCAATTTATAAACTTTATTAGGTACACCTGTCCAAATGCTTGTTGACGCAAATTTCAATTCAATGCATTTAGGCATGTAGACATGGTCAAGACGATCTGCTGTAGTTCAATGCGAGCATCAGAATGGGGAAGAAAGGGGATTTAAGTGACTCTAAACGTGGCATGGTTGATGATGCCAGACAGGCTGGTCCAAGTATTTCAGAAACTGCTGAGCTACTGTAATTTTCATGCACAACCATCTCTAGGGTTTACAGAGAATGGTCCTAAAAAGAGGAAATATCCAGTGAGCGGCAGTTCTGTGGGTGCAAATGCCTTGTTGATGCCAGAGGTCAGAGGAGAATGGCCAGACTGGTTCCAGCTGATAGAAAGGCAACAGTAACAGTAAAGCACAACAAGTACAACCTTGAGGTGGATAGGCTACAGCAGCAGAAGACCACACCGGGTGCCACTCCTGTCAGCTAAGAACAGGAAACTGAGGCTACAATTCACACAGGCTCACCAAAACTGGACAATAGAACATTGGAGAAACGTTGCCTGGTCTGAAGAGTCTCCATTTCTGCTGTGACATTTGAGTGGTTGGGTCAGAATTTTGGGTCAACAGCATGAAAGCATGGATCCATCCTGCCTTGTAGCAACGGTTCAGGCTGGTGGTGGTGGTGGTGGTGTAATGGTGTGGGGGATATTTTCTTGGCACACTTTGGGTTCATTAGTACCAATTAGGCATCATGTCAACGCCTACCTGAGTATTCTTGCTGACCATCTCCATCCCTTTATGACCACAGTGTACCCATCTTCAGATGGCTACATCAGGCAGGATAACGCACCATATCATAAAGCGTGAATCATCTCAGACTGTTTTCTTGAACATGACAATGAGTTCACTGTACTCAAATGTCCTCCACAGTCACTAGGTCTCAATCCAATAGAGCATCTTTGGGATGTGGTGCAACGGGAGATTGGCATCATGGATGTGCAGCCGACAAATCTGCAGCAACTGCAGGATGCTATCATGTCAATATGGAGCAAAATCTCTGAGGAATAGTTCCAGTACCTTGTTGAATCTACGCCATGAAGGATTAAGGCAGTTCTGGAAAAAAAGGGGGTCCAACTCTGTACCAGTAAGGTGTACCTAATAAAGTGGCCGGTGAGTGTAAACATATAACAACACGCCACAAGTATGCTTGTTGTGTGTCAACTCTAGTTCGGACTCTTGACAATTGCAATTAAATAAAAATTTTATTTTCATTTAATTACATTCATATTGGAAGATTTTGACCCACTTTATACAGTATAAAGTCAGAAATTTTCTTCTTTTTTAAAATATTTCCCAAATGATGTTAAACAGATTCAGGATTTTTTCACAGTATTTTCTATAATACTTTTTCTTCTGGAGAAAGTCTTATTTTTTTTTACTATTTTAAAGGTCAATATTATTATTTGATTGTCTACAGAACAAACCACTGTTATACAATGACTTGCCTAATTACCCTAACTTTACCCTAATTAACCTAGTTAAACCTTTAAATGTCACTTTAAGCTGAATACTAGTATCTTGAAAAATATCTAGTCAAATATGATTCACTGTCATCATGGTAAAGATAAAAGAAATCAGTTTTTAAAAATTAGTTATTAAAACTATTACAGTTTTTCCCAATTGTTTACACACAATTTCTAAAAGCATGTCTCATATTGTCAGAACTGTACTCACAAATCACAAAACACACACACATTGGGCAAAACCCTTCAATTCTCCTGCAAAATCATCAAACTTTACATTCAAAACAATGTGATTTCTTCTCAAAATGGTGTTTTGTTTTCAAATGACACACACAAACCATCACATAAATACACATTTATAAGAACCAGTTGATCAGTGATGTGCTTAATGTAAAACACTATGACCACTTCTTCTCCATATTTCATAAAGACTATACCGTAAGCCTTTTTTTGTTCAGTCTTACACTTACTACAGACTGTACTATGTCAGTATAGGTGACCATAGGTCGAGGTGGACACCCATGACATGTGGAGTCCCACAAGGCTCAATTCTGGCACCTCTCCTGTTCAACCTTTATATGCTCCCTCTGAGCCAAATAATGAGAAAGAACCAAATCTCCTACCACAGCTATGCTGATGATACTCAGATCTACTTAGCCTTACTGCCTAATGACTACAGCCCTGTTGACACCCTCTGCCAATGCATTGATGAAATGAACAATTGGATGTGCCAAAACTTTCTTCAGTTAAACAAAGAGAAAACTGAAGTCATTGCATTTGGGAACAGAGATGAGGGTCTCAAGGTGAATGCGTACCTTGGCACTAAAGGTCAAACAACAAAAAATAAGGTCAAGAATCTTGGTGTGACTCTGGAGTTTCAATAGTCATGTCAAAGCAGTTAGTAAATTAGCATACTGTCATCTCAAAAAACATTGCAGGAATCAGATGCTTTGTTTCCAGTGAAGACTTAGAGAAACTTGTTGATGCTTTTATCAGCAGCAGGGTGGATTACTGTAACGGCATCCTCACAGGCCTTCCCAAAAAGACAGTCAGACAGTTGCAGCTCATCTAGAACGCTGCGGCCAGGATTCTGAGCAGAACCAGGAAATCAGAGCACATCACACCTGTCCTCAGGTCCCTACACTGGCTCTCAGTTACATTCAGAATAGATTTTAAAGTATTATTACTTGTCTATAAATCACTAAATGGCCTAGGACCTCAATACATTACAGATATGCTCACTGAATACAAACCTAATAGAACACTCAGATCTTTAGGATCATATGAACTAGAAACTCTAAGAGTTCAGTCAAAGCAGGGTGAATCGGCTTTCAGCTACTATGCCCCTCGCTGCTAGAATCAGCTTCTAGAAATGATTAGATGTGCTCCAACATTAGACACATTCAAATCCAGACTGAAAACACATCTGTTTAGCTGTGCCTTTACAGAATGAGCACTGTGCTACGTCCGACAGATCACACTATTGTTCTTTACTTTTTATTCTTTTATAACCCATTTAACACATTTGTATTTGTTTTTAATCTTTCCTATTATTTGCTTTTTTTATTTTCTTATACTTGTCTTTTTATTCTTGTTTATGTAAAGCACTTTGAATTGCCACTGTGTATGAAATGTGCTATATAAATAAACTTGCCTTGCCTTGTCTTGCCTTGTAGGCCTACATAAGTGCATTGTAAAATTTTTCTGAATATTATTTTTATACAAAACACACAAATACACGGTACCTAATATATTTTAATGTGTTTTTTCCACACACACAAAAAAACTGTGTACACAGTGTTACAGTAAAAAAAATATAAATAAAAAAAATAAAGTGTGGATACACTTTCCATCCCCAGGTAGAAAAAAAAATCCTCAATAGGATTGAAAATAGAGAATATGAGATGAGCTCTGATTACTAAATTGCAATTATGTGTGACCGGTGTTTACCTATGTGATGAGTTAGTATGCAAAGTAGGATGACTGACTTTACAATTGTGAATGACAGTGTGTTCCTTGTGAAAACAGGAGATTTTCTGCAATAAAACTGTGCCAAATGCAGAGAATTGTGTGTAGTGTTGTGAAAAAAGTGTGTTTTAAATCTGCAATTTGAGTGTAAAGCAGGAATTGAGCTTGTAGTTTAGCAGAACTGGTTCAGGGGGTTGATGCATCAGTTACACGTTGTAGTCATTGTGTCTGAAGTACAAGTAATTGTGTGTAAACAATTGGGGAAAAACTGTATTATGTTTAGAAATGTGCTGAAAAAACTTCAGTTTATTTTTTATTTCATATTTAAATGGGAATTTAAATGGACAAGACATCCAAAAGATACTGTAATGGCATTTATATTGAAACCTGCATGTGATATTGAAGTGAAATAGTTGTAATGGTAAAGTTACAATTTTATTATATGAATTTAAGTACAGTATTAAGTTCCTTTTTTTTAATTATACCTATTTGTACAACAGTGTGTTAAGTGCACACTTACAGAAGTTTACTTAATATAAAGTGCCTTAATTACTGCACATTACACTTAATCATATAATAAAATGCACTTAATGTGTTGATGTGTACAATTATATTGCATTGTTTTACATTTTATATCTACTCTCTCAGAAATAAAGCATTAAAAAGCATTGGATGCAGCTCAGATTGCACTGCACCAGGTCTGCATCCGGACCCCTCTTGTAATTTTGGTTAATATGCATATTATAACACTGTTGACATACACACCAACCTATATACCACTTAACTTGTCACCGTATAACCACAACCACATCCCATCTCATGTTGTTTTTTGCAAAGAAACATGATAAATAGCATTGTACCTCACTAATAATCTCATGCAAGAAGCCTACATAGTGCACTTAAATAACAATTCATTTCAATAGCACTGTCTGCAAGCACTGTTTATGGGTTTATATGTTTCATGTTGTGCATTTAAGATTTGAAATGCATAAGCACACGTTCATTACAAATTTAAGCATACTTTTTTGGGTTTGTAGTCTGTGTTGATACTCCCTGATCTGAAGAAGTGTGACTGCAGTTTTCAATACAGACCACTAGAGGTCGGTAGAGTCCTTCTCCACATATCAAACACTGAAGAAAAATACACTGTGGACATTCAATTCACTGCGGTTTTCACAGAATCTGTCACACACACGCGCACACGCACACGCACACGCACACGCACACACACACAGAGGCGGTTATGTAACTAAAACCCCTTCTGGAATAGATCTACTAGAAAACCATTAGGGTGTTCTCATTTAATGAGATTAGACGCAAGGGACGAATCCATTAGGGTAAAACAGTTACTTAACTGAACTTCTCATCAGAGTTTAATTGACTTTTTTATGAAATGAGCATTACACTGCACTACCGGCAGTTCTTCAGATATACAGTACTGTGTAAAAGTTTTAGGCCAACATAAAATCTGTCGTTTTACTGATGGTGTAATGGATATATGTGAGGCTTTACCCTAAAACCATAAGTCATAAGTAAATTAATTTGTTTTAAATTGAGATTTATACAAGGTGAATAAATTATCTTTCAGTTCATTCTCAGCATGATAATGATCCTCTAATTGCAGTGAAATGCTATTTGGAGAATGAAAACAGCTGATGAAACTCAGACAGTCATGCAATGGCCTCCACAATGTCCAGACCTGAATATTATGAGGCTGTATGAAATCACCTGGGCAGAAAAAGAAAGACATGACAGTCTAAACCTGAAGAATAACTCTGAAAAGTGCTAAATGCAGCCTGATATTATTACACTGCACGATGTTCATGAAAATGTCAGGACAATCAGAACAAAACTAAGGGAAGCCAGATTAAACATAGACTTTTTGTTGTGAAAAGTTGTGTTGTTGTTTTTTTTTTTGTACATATTTCATATTTTTCTGTTTGTTTTTAATTAAGAGACTGACCGATTAATTATATATTGTGTCAAAGTCTTAGGCCAACAAAGCTGGTAGAGTGCTTAGGACCTTTATGTCAGTGCATCTAGAACAGCAGTTTTGTAAAGTGCCAAAACAAAATATGCAAGCATAAAGTCATTCAATTGCACAATATATTATATATATTTAATAGAGTTTAATATTTAATAGAGTTTAATAGAGTTGATTGCACGGTTGTGGTTTGCTATTGGTGGATTGCATGTGAGTGACGGATTGGATTACAGTGACACTGGAATTAATAAAATACTGATGGTAATGATAATTATGTACAAATAGATTATTTATATTGCATTATATATATATATATATATATATATATATATATATATATATATA
>CAIGQZ010000686.1:264514-277014 GCA_903798205.1 Danio tinwini | reverse complement strand
TTAATTATTATTTTGTTTTACATTTGGGGCTGGGCATTTTTTAAACAATATATATTTATTTATTTAATTAATTATATATTTTTTACATTTAGGGCTTTGCATTTTTTAAACAATATTTATTTATTTATTTATTTATTTATTAATTCATGTATTTACTTATTTATTTATTTATTTATTCCAAACTAAAATAAATAAACAAATTAAAGTGTTATTAAATACATGAATTAATGAACCTTTATTGTAAAGTGTGACCACATTTTTTACAGTGTAATGTCTGGTTTGAGAATTAATCACAGAGAGCTAGCTTTAACATCATCTGTATGCAAGTGAATGTGTTAATGTTGACACCCATGGGAAAATTGAACATTTTCCAGTAATTACACCGGGTTCGAGAAAATATCACCCACTGGGACATTATGCAGGTTCAGTGGATTGCTTACTAGGTTTTCAGGAGAAATGCATGATAGGGTTTTCAAAGTATCAGCATTAGCAAGTATTTTCGGAAGTAAATTGCCTGTTGTTTTGTAGGTGAATTAATTTTTAATGATAATATATTAACCTGGTAAAGGCAGAACTATTTTTAGCTTGGTGGTTGTTAATCAGTGTCAGTCCTGCACTACTACTTGTTTTAATTATCATATTTAGTTATACAATTTCTAATGACAAATTATGAATATGCTGATAAACTTCTATCAATCAGAGATTTGTAACAAGCAAATCCCCTACCGCCCCAACTCACACTCAACACCCATTCTCATGAATCGCTGAGAATTATGTACACTATTAGAGTCTTCATACCCTCAAAAAACCCAAATGTATACAAGACATACACCTATTTTAAAAGTCTCAGATTCTTAAATATTGTGCAATACAATAAGTACATTGCATTATTATATTTTTTAAGTAGGTGCCTAGTAGGTAAGACCACTTAATATAAAGGGAAACCAATTTTTTTTTATATAAAATAAAATCAGCACAGGCTCATTCTGAAAACGTAGCCCTATATACATTTCTGGAGATCGCGAATTATGTAGCCAGAGTTATGTATTAGGGATGCTCATTTCGGCCAACAACCGACAACCGCAGCTCTTTAACCGAATAATAATTGTTAACAGATCAATATTAAAATATCATTTAATAAAACAATTGAGGTTTCTATTTTGTGACACATTAAATATTTAAAAATTCTGATTTATTTTAACATGCGAACAGCAGCATACAGAACATAACAGAACATCTTCACGCACCTGCAGAGTTACAGCATAGAAAAAAGCACAAGACGTTTGGCCATAGGAGAAATGGTCGTGCCCAACTGAGCCTGGTTTCTCTCGAGGTTTTTTAAATTCTTCACTTTCGCCAATTGGTGAAGTTTTGTCCTCGCCGCTGTCGCCACTGGCTTGCATGGTTCGGGATCTGTAGAGCTGCGCATCTATGGAATTGCTCTTCAGTGTTTGGACTCTCAGTAGTGATGAGCTAAACTGAACTGAACTTAAACACTGAAAACTGAACTGACACTGTTTACATTCACTATAAACTTCCATGTGAAGCTGCTTTGACACAATCTACATTGTATAAGCGCTATACAAATAAAGATGAATTGAATTGAATTGAAAAAAAAGAATACACTAAATATTAATAACAAAATAAACAGGCCTGCCCTAGATATTTTCCACCTAAATGAATTTAGATTATAAAACGAAATCACTGACTGAATCCTTTTTAAGAGGCGGCATTTGCTGATTTTTCCAATTATGTTTTTTTTTCGTCCGTCATATAAAAATATCAGGCTATTAAATCAATCGCTCCACTGAAAATATGCATTTGATTAATGCTTCATTGTTATTATGGCACAAAACCCCTTTTAACATTATAATAGAAGTCATTAGTTTAAAGATTGTCATTATTTCCTCCGTCTCACTTGCAATCAGCATCAGCGCTGGTTTGTGTCAACTCATCTGTCAAACTGTGGCTAGAAATATTCTTCTTTCATTTTGCTTCTTTGACAAAATACGTCTGTAGACGCGTGTGGTTGCTTGTGTTACCATCCCGCAAGTTAACAAATATTTGTTGCACATCAGGGGCCGATCACAGGGAACGTGCTTTTCCGTTCCAAAAATGCGAGGCTATAATTATATTTAATTATGCTATAATTGTATTACAGAATTACATGATTTGTAAAGTAATAAGCCTTCAGCTCTGGCTAACTTGAAACTGCGATCACAAGTTTCTCCTCCATCATTAAAATAAAATCCGTCGTTCTGACAGCACAAATACTGCAGGCACCTCAACAGAAACCCTGCTATGCTTTCATTTGATTGAAGAATGAAAAAGACGCGACTGATGTAACAAACTATTCCGCTTAGGGTTGACTTTTATTTCAACCGCGAGCACACAGCGGGCAACAGCATAACGTGAGGCGCGCAGGACGCATAAGCAGTGCCAAAGCAGTTAATAAACCATTAAAAAAATGCCCTTCTCAACGCAAAAATTGCGTTTAGCAAACTTTTAAAATATATAAAATAATATTTTTTAATCATTAATCTGATACCATTACTCGGTTACAAATGCACTCTTTCGGTTAACAGTTAATCAGTTATTTTGAGCATCCCTAGTATGTACGGTTGCATTTTTTCGTTAAAACGAATGCTACGGGGCGATTTGATGCCGTTCCTTTTCTCGCTTACCATCTGACCGCTTATCACCATATTGATGGCTTTCCTGCTGTTACCAGTTTGCCCTCTAAACGTACGTCAGTGGACTTGAGAGGTAGAGCAGAGTTGACCACGATGACGGGATTCGAGTCCTGCGAAGAACAGTTCCAGAAAGCAGGTAAAACAAAAGCAAAAGCTAAAAAATCAAATAAAAAAGTAAATAGCATGGTGAGAACGTGGTAAAATCTGAAAACGTGGAAATCAGGGGGCTTTTCTTTTTCTGGATTGCTTTTTAAAACATTGCGATTGGGTTTAGGGAAGGGGAGGGTGGGGGTATTGGTCAGTTGGTCAGCAAGTCAATCAGTCGACAGCAGTCTCTGGTGGGTTTACATTAGAACAGCAGGCGCGAAAGGCACTCGCCAGAGAAATTTCAGATCTGAAATAGCGTACACAGCACTCTCTGGTGTATTCGCGAAAACGAAAACTGCAAAAAAAAAATGTAGCTCCTGGGACGTATTTTGCACTCTCCAGAAATGTATACAGGGGTACGTAATCAGAATGAGCCTGGGTTGAATAAAATTGGTAGCGCTTTAGTTTGTTGTATTGTTGTTTAGTTTATTTGGCTATTTAAATTGCAAATGCATTTGTGCCCATTGTTTTGCTCATCTGTAAAGGAGGTGTGTAAATACACATCGTTGGCATGTTGCTATTTTAAGGCGGTAGCACTTTACAATAAGGTTGCATTAGTTAATACTATTTAATGCATTTACTAACATGAACAAACAATGAACTATGCATTACAGTGTGTGTTCATGCTAGTTAACGTTAGAAAATGAAAATACAGTTGATCATTGTTAGTTCATGTTAACTCACTGTGCATTAGCAAGTATGAATTTGCATGTTAAAAATGCATTAGTAAACGTTGAACTAAGATTAATAAATGCTGTATAAGTACTGTTCATAATTAGTTCATGTTAGTAAATACATCAACTAATGAATGATTATTGTAAAATGTGACCCTGAGAGATACTTTTCCCTCTAAAACTCTCCTTAAGCCCTGCTCCCCGCTGTCACATAAGTCACTCCTTGAGGTATTAATAGCACAGGAAAAATGACAATGAAAGGATAGAGCCCTTGCAATATTTATACAGACACGTTATGCAACCGTCTGACGTAGAAGCACCGGCTAGAAAATGAGCTGCATTCCTAACAAGTCAAATGCTTGTAAAGAGGCCTGGATGAAGAATGTGAAGCTAACAGTGCCTGGCAGAGCTCTTCTTGAGTAAAGGCAGACTCTGATTTAAGGTTACTGGGTTAGCACGGTGAACCATGAACCTAATACAAATTTGGAAAAAAATGACATTGAAATAGTTAGTTATTATGCAATATATATTGCAAGTGTAAAGCCAATACTTCAGTGCAGTACCACTGACTCAATACCCTTGGCTGGCTTTTCCAATGTGAGTGGTTCGGGGTTCGAATCTGACAAAGGACGGCTACAGAAACTAGTAAAACCAAAACCCAAAAAGCAGCTTAAGGTTGCGGTATAAGCGATGGCTTTTCTCTTCTAGTTTGTTTTTAAAAAACACTATCCTGTTGGATTTAGGATAGGTGGGTCAGTTCATATCAATATATGGGTCAATCGATATTAAGCTGATATATTATGCATGCACTTTTACTCATGCATGTGGTCTGATCTCATGAGGAAACATAACTATTTTACATTGTCAGTTTAGTGACTAATTCGAGTTCAGTTGATTTACAGTTGTTTTATTAGCCACTAAAGTTACAAATTACCGTAAGATAGCTTTGGATGTGCACATGAAGGACATTAATATGCGCAAAAACGTACACTGCATCCTCTGGCGGATTTACAAGAAATGGCCATATGAGAAAACGTTCACCAGTGAATAACTTAAGATTGTCAAAAATGTGCACAGCACTCTCTAGTGGATTTGTGAAAACAAACTGCAGGAAATGTCCAGGGTACATATTTGTCGGTTCTCAAAAATGTAGTCCAGGGCACATATCTTCAATGAGCCCGGGTTGCAAATCGTACCCTCAGATTCTAGAGAAGTCTAGACATCGCCTTCTAGTGGATTTACGAGAAACTGCATTTATGAGAATCGTGCCACAGTAACATATACTATAAAAAAAGGTTATTTTACGTTATTTTTCCGGCAGCTGAGGTGCAGAAAAAACATAAAATAACAGCCGTTAAATTAGAGAAATTTACATAAATTTGACCGCCGTCATTTTACTTTTTTTTTTCGTCACCCCAGTTACCAGAAAAAAACGTAAAATAACGTCCGTTAAATTAAAGAAATTTACCATAAAATAGCAGACTTTAAATTACATGAATATACAACAAATTTAAATTCAAGGAAGTTTCTGTAATTTAATGTCCGTTGTTTTAGGGTAAATTTCTGTATTTTAACAGCTGTTATTTTACGTTTTTTTTCAGCACCCCAGCTGCTGGAAAAAAAAGTAAAATAACAATTTTTTACAGGGTATATAATATTGTCAAAAATTTACACAGCACCCTCTAGTGGGTTTGTGAAAACAAAAACCACAAGAAAACAGTAAGTAACGTAATTCAAATTTGCAAAAAGTCTAGACAGCGCCCTCTGGTAGATTAATGAGAAATGGCACTTATGAGAAAACCCCAGTGCCCCAGTAACGTATTTAAGATTGTCAAAAATGTACACGGCGCCCTCTAGTGGATTTGTGAAAACAAAAACTACAAGAAAATAGTCCAGGGAATGTATTTATCGGTTCTCAAAAATGCAGTCCAGCGCACATATCTCCAATGAGCCTGGGTTGCAAAACATACCCTAAATAACGTAATTCAGATTTGCAAAAAGTCTAGACAGCGCCCCCTGATGGATTTATGAGAAATGGCACTTATGAGAAAACATGGCCCAGTAACGTACACTGTTTAAAAAAAATAGTTTTTCTGCTTCTTCTTTTTTTTCGGCAACTGGAGTCCTGGAATAAAACATAAAATAACGGCTGTTAAATTACAGCAATTTACCATAAAATAAAAGATGTTAAATTACAGAAATTTCCTTGAATTAAAATTTCTGTAATTTAATGTCTGTTATTTTACGGTAAATTTCTGTAATTTAAAGGCCGTTAAATTTAATGAAATGAAAAAAATCTAAAATAACAGATTTTTTTTAACAGTGTATTTAATAATGTCAAAAATGTGCACAGCACCCTCTAGTGTATTTGTGAAAACAAACTGCAAGAAAACATCTAGGGTATGTATTTGTTGGTTCTCAAAAATGTAGTTCAGGGCACATATCTCCAATGAGCCTGGGATGAGAAATGTAACCTAAAGTAACGCATTTCAGATTCGCTAAAAGTCTAGACAGTGCCCTCTGGTGGATTTACAAAAAAGTCACTTATGAGAAAACATGCCCCAGTAACATATTTAATAATGTCAAAAATGTACACTGTGCCCTCTAGTGGATTTGTGAAAACAAGCTGCAAGAAAACAGTCCAGGGTATGTATTTGTCGGTTCTTAAAAGTTTAGCCCTGGGCACATATCTCCAAAGAGCCTGGGTTGCAAAACATACCCAAGTAATGTAATTTAGATTTGCAAAAAGTCTATACAGCACCCTTTTGGTGGATTTATGAGAAAAGCCACTTATGAGAAAATGTGTCTCAGTAATATTTGAGATTGTCAACAATGTACACAGTGCCCTCTAGTGGACTTGTGAAAACAAGCTGCAAGAAAACAGTCCAGGGTATGTATTTAGTGGTTCTAAAAAATTTAGTGCTGTGCACATATCTCCAATGAGCCTGGGTTGCAAAACATACCAAAATTAACTCATTTCAGATTTGCAAAAAGTCTAGACGCCCTCTGGTGGATTTGTCATCTGAAACGTGCAACGAAACGTACCCAGAGCATTGTATTTTACGTTTTGCAAAACTTTAAAGCTCAAAGCAGGTATTTCCAATGAGCTTGGATTGAATAAAGTCCATATTATGGAGAAAAGGCAAATAATTTAACACTGTAAGACGGCTATTTACAGTACCACCGGGAGCAGAAGGTCTGGCTCTTTACCAAAACTTCTTATATCTGTCTTCGAGACCCCATTATGTTGACCCTGATGCTGTCCAGAGACAAATGAGATTTTTTTGCTACAGTTTTGAGGTCAGCTCTTATGTCTTCACCAGACTCCTTCTGTCAGCCACAGTCTAGATTAGCCTACACCACAACATGTTTATAACAAAACTGTTGTGTCCTTATTGATCGACTATCGTTTTTTATAAATCACCACTAAATCTTGACAGTTTTTGTTCATTTACCTTCTCAATAATTTAAGTTTATCAATGTTATTAATCATTTCGAAAATGCACCATAAATGTATCCAAACGAATTATTCGACTATAATTATTCAATAACGTTAGCTCTTTATTTTTAGTAACACTCCACGGTTTTTCAATAAGTTTATATACAGTTGAAGTCAGAATTATTAGTCCTCCCGTATATTTTTTCCCCAATTTCTGTTTAATGGAAAGAAGATTTTCAACATTCATTCATTCGTCGGCTTAGTCTCTTGATTAATCCGGGGTCGCCACAGCAGAATGAACCGCCAACTTGTCCAGCATATGTTTTACGCAGCTTCCAGTTGCCCTTCCAGCTGCAACCAATCACTGGGAAACATCTATACACCCTCATTCACACACATACACTAAGGACAGTTTAGCTTACCCAATTCATCTGTACCGCATGTCTTTGGCCAACTGACCCAGCCGAGGTTCGAACCAGCGACCTTCTTACTGTGAGGTGAACGTGCTACCCACTGTGCCACCGTGCTGCCAGATTTTCAACAATTGTAAAAAAAAAAAAAAATGTATAAGTGACACATTAAAGTGACATTTAAAGGCTTAACTAGGTTAATAAGATTAAAGTTAGGGTAATTAGGCGTCATTGTAACAGTGGTTTGTTCTGTAGACAATCCAAAACAAATATTGCTAATGGGGGTTAATAATATTGACCCTAAAATGTTTTTTTAAAAATTACAAACTTCTTTTATTCTAGCCGAAATTAAAGAAATAAGACTTTCTCCAGAAGATAAAATATTATAGGAAATACTGTGAAAAATATAATCTGCTCAACATTATTTGGGAAATATTTGAAAAATTAAAGATAAAAATCACAGGAGGCCTTTTTATAATTATGTTAAAATATATAATTATCTACAATCTACAATTATTGGAATTAAGATTAAATCTTACACTTTATAATTACAATTAAATGCTGTATCTGGCTTTCTTGCATTTTTACTTAATTATTTGACCTCGTGATTAATACAAATTTTACAGTTTAAGTCTTTCTACACCAACGATGTAAATGTTGACTTTAATAGCACGGTTCGTGCAAAGATGAAAATTCTGTCATCATTTCTTCATCCTCCACTTTTTCCAAACCTGTTTAGGTTTCTTTCCTCTATTGAATTTATTTTATTATTTGATATTTTATTATTAAGAGCTCACTTTTCAAGTTCAAGTTCATTTATTTATATAAAAAAAAGTCACAAGACTGACCAAAGTGCTGTACATAAGACAAGGTAAAATAGAAAGACAGAATATAAAAACATAGAAAAACGACTAGCAGTACACTCTCAGAAATAAAGTTAAGCGAGATGTCACTTTGGTGGTACCTTTTCAAAAGGTACAAATTTGTACCTACAAGGTCCATATTAATACCTCAAGGGTGCATATTAGTACCTAAAAAGTACAAAAATGTTCCTCTTAAAATTTTTAGGTACTAATATAATACTTATAATACTAAATTAATACTTTTGAGGTATTAATATGGACCCTTTAAGTACAAATTTGTACCTTTTAAAAAAAGGTACCATCCCAGTAGCTATGTTTCCATCCACCTATTTTTATGCGCATTTTAGATATGAGCATTAAAAATAGTTGATGGAAAAGCCATGATGCGCATACATTTTAAAAATGCGCATAAAAACATATGCGCATAACTGAGTAGGATAAACTTTTTATTTGATAAGAAAAGATGCGCATAAACTACGATGGAAACACTTTTACCGCACAAATTCCAGTGTGCGCTTTAAAAAAAAGGTCATGTGATTTTGTTATAAGATCATGTGATGATAAAAATGTTTGTAAATGAACAAACCAGCAGGCTGAGCACACTGTAAACCATCTGAAATGTTGTTTTAATCATTCTATAAAGCCTTACCGGTTAAGGATTAGTGTTATTATATTATTAATGACATCCAGAATCAAGAGTGTCTTCAAACACCTTCAAAAACCACCGCACGTTCACTGCGTGTCAGGATTGCCTTCCGAGGCGCAAGTCATTTATTAGATGAAGAAAAGATTGACGCAGCTTCTCCTACTGCAGCAAATTCATTTCATTTTTACTGTTGATATTTGACGCCAGTTTATCAGGAAGTGACGATTTTGTTCGATTTGACTCGTTGGATGGAAACGTAGCTTTATTTGCACGTCTTTTATGCGATAATCCAGTTTTGCGCATAAAGTTCATTCATATTTTTAGATGGAAACACAGCTAGTGACAGCTTGTGTACAGTTATTTCTGAGTGTAGAAAGGACTATAAAAATAATATTAAAAAGCCAAGCTAAAAAGGTGCATTTTAAGGAGTCATTTAAAAATAGATAAGGATGGAGCCTTTCTTATCTCAAGGGGCAAAGTGTTCCATAACTTTGTTTTCCCCGTGCATTCCCCAGCATTCTTTAGAATATCTTGTTTTGTGCTCAACAGAAAAAAGAAACTCAACTCAACTCACTCAAGTGTGTGTAAACGATGAGAAAATGTTCATTTTTGGGTGAACTACCCCTTTAAACAGCTGGTGATGATTTTGCAGATGTGTTTCTGGTGTGTATTGATGCTAGTGGCCGTGCGGTGGCAGTACCCGCAGCACTAAAGCTCTACCTACTATACTCAACACACCTTTAATTCTGTGCTCAGTGACATCATATTGTACGAGCATACAATCTCGATATGCAGAAACCCAAAACAGAAATGAAATGAGAAAAAAAATAATAATAATAAACAAAATCACTCAGCTGATCTTCAAAGCCTCAGAATAGACCTATTTGAAGGACATACAGTACAGATGAGAGCAAGTCCTCATGTGAAAGATTCATTATTTTTCAAATACTGCTCGTGATATTTGATAGAGAAATTAATTTTCAAGGATTTTTTTTTCCTCTGCTACTTAAATGCAGTAAACAGACAAAAAATAAGGATTAAAAAAATTACTTTGCTATCTGAAGATGTGATTGTACACTCAACGGCCACTTTATTAGGTACACCTTACTAGTACTGGGTTGGACCCCCGTTTTTCTCAGAACTGCCTTAATACTTTGTGGCATAGATTCAACAAGCTACTGGAAATATTCCTCAGAGATTTTGCTCCATATTGACATGATAGCATCATGCAGTTGCTGCAGATTTGTCCATGATGTGAATCTCCCGTCCACCACATCCCAAAGGTGCTCTTTTGAATTGAGACCTGGTGAGTGTGGAGGCCATTTGAGTACAGTGAACTCATTGTCATGTTCAAGAAACCAGCCTGAGATGATTCACGCTTTATAACATGGTGTGTTATCCTGCTGGAAGTAGCCATCAGAAGATGAGTACACTGTGGTCATAAAGGGATGGACATGGTCAGCAACAATACTCAGGTAGGCTGTGGCGTTGACATGATGCTTAATTGGCACTAATGGACTCAAAGTGTGGAAAGAAAATATCCCCCACACCATTACACCACCACCAGCAGCCTGAACCGTTGATACAAGGCAGGATGGATCAGTTCTTTCATGTTGTTGATGCCAAATTCTGACCCGACCATCCAAATGTCGCAGTTGGACAGGTGTATCTAATATCTAAAGTGGCCGATGAGTGTATTATCACTATATTTTTATCGTACATACACAATATATTTATTCGACCACCCAATGGTTTGGAATAATTCTTAAGTTAATGCTTTTCAAAGTTAAATAATGTTAGCGTTTATATGAATTCATTCATAGCATTCATATTAAGCTGTCATATGAAAAACACTGCTGGCAAACATCCTCTTATTGCAAAGCAAGTAATCAGCTTATTATAAGTGCTGAAACTGCTGTGTTGGCAATTTTTTTTGTGTGAAAACTGCATTTCCAAAGATGACAGAATGATTGTTAGGATACAATAATATTTGCTCAATTACAATTATTTGAAAATCTAGAGTCTGAGAGCTTAAAAAAAATAAGTATTGCAAAAAATCACCTTTTGAAAGGTTACAATTAAGTTGCAAATTAATTTCTTAGCAGTGCATATTACAAATTCAAAATTAATTTAATTTTAAGAAATTAAAATGATCTTCTTTGCCTAACATTAACATATATTATTATAATATTAACATAATTATTATGATTTTTGGCATAAAAGAAAAGTTGATAATTTTATGGTGCAGGGTCACAGAAACAGTTTTGTAAATGTCATTACTGCAGGATTAAGGTTTAATGCTTCATTTGCTGAACAAAATATATCAATTTCTTCAGGGGCGGCATGGTGGCTCTGATTAGCACTGACCTTACTGCAAGAAGGTTGCTGGTTTGAGTCCCGGCTGGGTCAGTTGGCATTTCTGTGTGGACTTTGCATGTTCTCCCCGTGTTCGCGTGGGTTTCCTCCGGGTGCTCCAGTTTCCCCCACAGTCAAAACACATGCGCTATAGGGGAATTGGATTAACTAAATTGGTCGGTGTGTATGAGTGTGTGTGTGAGAATGAGTGTGTATGGGTGTTTCCCAGTATTGGGTTGCAGCTGGAAGAGCATTCGCTGCATACAACATATGCTGGAACAGTTGGCAGTTCATTCTGCTGTGGTGACTCCTAATAAGTGGCTAAGCTGAAGGAAAATGAATGAAGTAAATGACGAACAAGTTAAGGGAATATCAGACAGCGCCGTTAATTATTGATATTACTATCTGACATGTTTGTAAACTTGTATTTTTTGTCATGAAACGTTAATTACTTGCATTTACAGTGCTCTTAATATCGTCAGAGAACTGAATCATGTGTGCCAGCAGAAAATGTTCTGTCACGTTCGCTTCATATAATCTCCCTTTCCGTCAAAGAGGGATGTTTATCCAAGCTTGGTTCAAATTAATTCCTTTTCTTTTTTTTTAACAACACCAGAATTGGACGGGTGATTACTCTGATGCTTTCTGTGTGACTAGTTTGATTTACAGATGGATTTGATATCCCTCATGGGGATTTTGGAGCCAAATATAGACTGAAATATTTAAATGCTATAAAAAGATTTGTGCATTTTGCAGTTTGAGGTCACATCCATTAACGAATTTAGCAATACAGAGATTGAAAAACGGCTATTTTGGTTCAGTCTAAAGATAATAAAACGCAGATGTAAGATTTATGATTTAATATCACTGTAATGGTGTTGGCGTGTTCATCTTTTTGCCTTTGTGTTACTTTTTGATTTCTGTCTTGTAGTTGATGCGGTAACATTTTTCGTCACCACAGAATTCTTAAAATGTAAATAAATTAAATAAAAGCAGTTTGTGCATTTTCTGATTTTCTGATTCTTGATTTCATCTTTTGTGTGTTTGTGTACTAATTGATTTAATTCATTCATTCATAGTCTTTTATTTACGGAAGTTCTAAGAGGCCATGCATTAAAATATTGTTTTCTCTTGTTTTGTTGTGATCACAACTTAATTTTCTTGTGATCTCGAACAAAAAGTTATTTCGTGATCACGACTTATTTTTTTTATTTATTTATATATTAATTATTATTATTATTATTATTATTATTATTATTATTATTATTATTAT
>CAIGQZ010000686.1:170326-175820 GCA_903798205.1 Danio tinwini | reverse complement strand
TAATAATAATAATAATAATAATAATAATAATAATAATAATAATAATAGATAAATAAATAAACATTATATATATATATATATATATATATATATATTTTTTTTTACTTTGACCTTTAAATTATGGTAGCTTATAAAAATATATATATATTTTTTTACATTTATTTATTTATTTTCATTTAAAGGCCAAAGTAAAGAAAATACATTTCTATTTAATAATAACTTAATAATTAGCTGTTAATCGATGACGTGCTTAATTTATTCTCATTTATTATTCACCTTCAATAAAAGTGTCTACAAAATGAATACATGTAAATGTAATTATTTATACTGTGCAACATTATTCCAAATATTTTTAAGGTTTCTATTTGAATATGTAATATAATAATAATATTTTTAAATCTTTTTTAATAATAAAATCTGAATTCTCAGCATCATTACTCTTGTCTCATGATCGTCTGAAAATATTCTCCCATTTGCTGGTCAAGAAACAGTGTTGAAAACAGTAATTCACTCATTCATTAATTTTCCTTCAGCTTAGTCCCTTGTTTATCAGCGGTCGCCACAGCAGAATGAACCACCAACTATTCCAGCATATGTTTTACACAGCGGATACCCTTCCAGCCGCAACCCAGTACTGGGAAACACACAAACGCTCTCACATTCACAAACACACATACACTATGGCCAATATAGTTCATCCAATTCCCCTATGACCCAGCCAGGACTCTAACCAGTGTCCTTCTTGCTCTGAGGCCACCCTAATTTAAGGAATCGCTATGATTTTTAAAGAGATATTTGATGAAAAGAGAGTTAAAAACAGCACTTATTTGAAATAAATACATTATAAAAGCACTGCCACTTTTAAACAATTCAATGTTTGTGCAGAATAAAATCATTTCAGAAACCCGACCCCAAACAAAAAGCAAAAAGGATCATTTTTAGGTGACTTTTAGGTGAACTGTCCCTTTAAATACTTCACACTGATGGAAATGTAGTCACTACCACATGCTATAAATGTGTCAAACAAAACCCCGTACTGTATACAGTACCTTATGATTCATGCCAGCAATACTACAGCATTAATGGAAAAAAGATAACTGCTTCTGCGTCAACAGTGTCAACACAGTAACAGCCTACAGTGTAGTAGCATAAAAAAAAGAGTAAAGTTCAGTCGTAATGGCTGGTTAATAATCAGACTATTTATTTCAGCCCTCTGGATATGATGACAGAAAGCGTAGATGAGCCTCAACAGGAAATAGTCTGCAGCTATTTATGATGCATTATTTTGTTGCCCTGTAGGCTGAAACCACTAAACCCGGCTTCTTTAAAGAGGCTGGACAACATAAAACACCAGCTTCTTATTATCCCAGGTTAAAAATATATATGTATATCAGCAGTTTTATAGCAGTTTCCATATTTTGTAATTCATGTTTTTATTTTCCCCCTGTTTATTTATGCTTTTGAATTGCATTATGAGATCTTAATCTAACTTGTAACCTTGAAAAAGTGACGTTTATTAACATTTTTAATAGTTTAAAGGGTAACACTTTTAAATAATGGTCCATTATTAATGTTAATGTTTACTATGAACAAACTACTAGTGGGACATTCATCATAGTATTTATTTATCATTGGTAATGTTAGTTAATGTTATTGAAGTTAAATAACGTTAGTTCATGTTAGTTGATATTAACTCTGTATTAAGTGCGATATTAACTAATGTTAACAAGTAGGGCTGGGCCGATATTTTATTGAATCGCAATCAAATTTATGTCAGTAATAATGATAAGCTCTGGACTTTTTTACTCTATATTGATCTAAGAGCCAATCACACAGTAGAATTATGCAACAATGGGAATCTAAAAGTGTGTTGATATTAGAGATGTACCGAATTTTCGACCACCAAAAATTTACACCTCTAATTTTTGTGGCTTCAATCATTGTTGGGGTACTCTTTTAAATCTGGAAGTATTAACAACATATATCCAAAATATATATCGTTATTGTTCTATATGGACAATATTTATCGAGATTGCTTTTTGCCATATCGCCCAGCCCTATTAACAAGTATGTTAACAATGCATTAGTTAATTTTGAACTATAATTAATAAATACTTTACAAGATTATTGATACTTAGTTAATGTTAATAAATACATTAAATAATATTAACTAATGGACCATTATTCTAAAGTGGTAACGTTTAAAGTTATATATTGTCTGGGTTGGTGTTGTATATTACGCTACAAACACCTTGTAATAAACTCATTCATTCATTCATTTTCTGCCGATTTTCCAGGGCCGGGTCATGGGGGCAGCAGTCTTAGGAGAGAACCCCAGACTTCCCTCTCCCCAGACACTTCCTCCAGCTCCTCCGGGGGGAGTGCGCCCTGTCACCCTTCAAAGGAAACTCATTTCGACCGCTTGTATCAAAGATCTTGTCCTTTCGGTAATGACCCAAAGCCTATGACCATAGGTGAGAGTAGGAATGTAGATTGACCGGTAAATCGAAAGCTTTGCCTTTCGGCTCAGCTCCTTCTTTACCACAAGGGACCGGTACTGCTGCTGCACCAATCCGCCTGTCAATCTCACGCTCCATCCTTCCCTCACTCATGAACAAAACCCAGAGATACTTAAACTCCTTATTTTCCTACACTGTAAAACCCAAAAAGTAAAGGTAACTCAAACCGTTTGAGGAAACGGATTGCAACAAACATTTAAGTTTAAAAACTAATCCAAATGAGTACTGTGAACTTAATCCAATTGAGTAAACGAAGCAATCTGAGCAGAGTAAAACCCAATAAATGAAGAGAACTCAAACCAACTGAGTACTGTAAAACTCAAGTTAAGGCAGCTCAAACTGTTTGAGAAAACTGGTTGCTATAAACCATTTGAGTTGAATCAATTTATCTATATGAGTACTGTGAAATAAGTTGAAGTAATGAGGCATTTACTTAACTCATTACCTTCAACACTGAGTTCAAAACTCTTTTCAAATGAGTAGAATTAATTTTCAGTCAATTTTGAGTTAACTACACTCATTTCATTTGATAAAGTTGACTGGTTTTGCAGTATATATATTATTTCTTATACATTATATTATTTAAAACTACTAAAATGTCATTAAAAGTCACTTTGTCAAACTGTATCTCATACCGAAATTCACAAAAGGAAATTAACGCAAAACACTTACAGTATAATACGGAAACGGTTCATTAACAGATATATTTTACAGCGTATATCAGGATCATTCAGGGTTTTTTGTGATGTGGTTTAATTAAGTATTGGCCTTGTTAGTATCTGAGAAATCTGCTCGGCAAGCTGGGAAACACGATGATGAGACGTTAGTCAGCCTCGCTGTGAGTAATTGAGAGGAAGTTTAACAGCAGATGTCAGAAATGAATGGCATGTCCGTTTGGAAAACTGCACTGCAAAAAATGCATTTATTACACAAATCGATTAAGTTAACGTAACAAATTTAAGTAGATTGAACATAAAACAACTAAAGAATTGTGTTGTTTCAGCTCATTTTAAATAAGTACATTGTAACATTGTACACTATAAAAAACGCTGGATTCCACACAATCCATTTTTCACAAAGGAAATAAGTTAATCTATTTGCTTTTACAAATTCAAGTTGATTGAACATAAAACAATTGAGTTGTCGCCTAAAAAAATCTCAAGAATAATGTTGTTTCAGCTTATTTGAAATAAGTAGTTTGAACAACATTTTTGTTTTGAGTGCATATATATGAATCATTTCCGTATTTTGAAGTTTTGCGTTTGTTTACAGTTGTGATTTGCATTATGGGATGTTGATCTCTGCTCTGTCCACTTTTGATGTTGAAAATTCAACTCTACAGTTTAACAAAGTGACTTTTATTGACATTTTAATAGTTTGAAAATATAATGTATAAGAAATAATATCTAGAGAAATAAGTCTGTAAAATAACAGAAAATGTACTGGTGGTTTATTACAAGGTGTTTGTGGCATATATTACATATATTACTTATTACTTACTTATTTCGATAAGTTAATCGGGCTTCAACAAAAATTTTTTTTATTCTACTCTAATTTTAACTTAATATTTTTAGTCAGTTTGATTGATGTAAGTTTACTTTAAAAGTTCATTTCAAGAGTTCACACTTAGCTGATGATTGATTATAAAGCTTGTTTGGCATGCTGTCCCGGGAGAGAGCCCTGAGCTCATGAGATCCTCGAGCCCGGGGCTCCCTCCCGTTGCAAGGCGAGAGGGGAGATCGAGCTCAGGTAGATCTCGAGAACTCCCCCATCGTAGTGATTGAAGAGCAGATAGTAGTTCTCTTTAACGAGATAGGTACTAGATAGGGAGCAAGTCTATAGTGTTGGTTAATCAATAACTTAGGTTGCATGTTTTTAATCGGTGGAAGGAAACCAGAGAACCCGGGGGAAACCCACGTGAGCACGGGGAGATTGTGCAAACTCCAAACAGAAATGCCCGCTGGTTGGTAAAGCCTAGAATCATTGACATTCTTGCTGTGAGGCAACAGCGCTAAGCGCTGGGCCACCGTGTCACCCATCTAGGAAAGAGGAGGAGTAGGGGAGTATGGGGGATTCTTCAAAAGCGAAGATAGCAGTGATATGAAACCTGGGGTATTTATAGTAGCTTAGGGATCATCTGATTGGTGCGTAGTGAATTGGATAATGTGGGTACAGCCACTAGCAATCATAAGCACGTGATCCTCTCGAAATTAGTTTATAAATAAACTTCACTTGATTGAACAAAAAGTTAGCAATTTGCTTTTAGAGTGTGTGAATACTATAATATATACTGCAAAATACAATACTCTTTACTATAGTGTGGTTCAAAAACACTATACTATTTACTAGGAATTACTTTAGTATTTCTAGGCAATCCAGGATGGTATCTGAGGGTTTTCCCCTGCCTAAAATATTATTAAAAACCATCCTGTGCATTGTTAATAACAAAGTGTCATAGTTTAATTGATCATTTATGTACTAAAACAACTTAAGTGGTTTAAAGTTTAGAAACATTTTGAACATTGGGTTGTTGTACTCAATGTTGGGTTTGTTCATAATTGACCTAACGCGGGATCCAACAGATTTTTTGGGGGGACAACTTAATTGTTTTATGTTCAATCCACTTGCATTTCTTAAATTAACTTAATCGATTTGTGTTGGGGACAACATGAAGGAATTCAACCCATTCTCATTGTGGATGCGTACCCCTGTATACATTTCTGGAGAGCAAGAAATATGTCCCAGGAGCTACATTTTTTGCAGATTTTGTTTTCGTGAATCCACTAGAGGCCGCTGTGTATGCTTTTTCAGATCTCAAATTTCTCTCACGAGTGCCATTGGCACCTGCTGTTCCCACATAAATCCACCAGAGGCCGCTGTCGACTGACTGACTGACTGATTGATTGATCCCAACCGGTAGCGGGATAAAGAACAGAAGCTGTCGGCGGTGTCATACCACTTCGTAGCATTTGTTT
>CAIGQZ010000686.1:162826-165326 GCA_903798205.1 Danio tinwini | reverse complement strand
GGAAGGTCGCTGGTTCGAATCACGGCTGGGCCACTTGGCATTTCTGTGTGGAGTTTGCATGTTCTGTGTTGGTGTGGGTTTCCTCCGGGTGCTCTGGTTTCCCCCACAGTCCAAACACATGCAATATAAGTGAATTGGAAGATCTAAATTGGCCGTAGTGTATGAGTGTGTGTGTGAATGAGTGTGTATAGATGTTTCCCAGGACTGGGTTGCGTCTGGAAGGGCATCCGCTGTGTAGAACATATGCAGGAATAGTTGGTGGTTCATTCTGCTGTGGCGACCCCTGTGGCAAACTGATTTTTTTTATATCTCTAACTCTGTTGGCTAGTCCTTTAACCCAACACTTCAAGCTAATGTGTGGTAAAATGATGCGACATATTTAGCAGCCATCGCTTTCCCGGATCGGCTTGCGGGATTAAAAGTGAATATTGCTCTGACTTGCTGGACGCTGTAACGTCTCTTCTCCCTCTTAAAAGCTTGTAATATTTTAATCTCCTTGCAGACACTCGTTTTAAGTGATGTTTAGAAAACTACGTGACCAAAGCATATTGATGATGACGCACATACACACACACACACACACACACACACACACAGAAACTGCAGCACGGGAATTACTTAAAATCAGAAGTAAATCAGTTCAGGTTCTGAGAGGGATTTATTTTATGCATATATGCACGCAAGCACGTAGACACACACACACACACACACACAGATACACACACACACACGTGCGCACACATATATACAGACACTACCACTACTGGGAAACATCCAAACACTCTCACATTCACACACACACACTCATACACTACGGCCAATTTAGTTTATTCAATTCCCCTACAGCACATGTGTTTGGACTGTGGGGGAAACCGGAGCACCCGGAGGAAACCCACGCCAACATGGGGAGAACATGCAAACTCCACACAGAAATGCCAATTGACTTGGCCAGGACTTGAATCAGCGACCTTGTTGCTGTGAGGCGACAGTGCTAACCACTGGGCCACCATGTCGTCTAGATTGCAAATCACGAGATTGCATTTTCAAATACGTCAATATGTATTTTTAAAACATCATAAGTGTGGGCATCAATGCATTGAAAAGACATTTAACTCACTGTTTTCCTATCTTTACACTATATAAACACAATAAATACAGGGTTTTACACAGTTCATTCATGTTATTCCAACACAAATCGATTGAGTTAATGGTGCAGTAGGTGATTGTCTTGAAACATGTTTGGTTGTACTGGTTGAAAGTAACTTCACATTCCTATAGCAATGATTAAAGTAAATGATCTAAATGTGTTTATATGTATTTTTATATTCTGGGTGAGGCATAACATAAGACTTAAAATCCAAGTAAAAATTTGCCAGGCCGAAAATTCCCATAATTCTGATAAGTAGCCCAAACTGTCTGTCTGCACACCCGTTAACTCAGATCCGCTGCACACGCATTCACATGAGAGAGAGACAAAAACAAATGCTGAATCAAAACTTTTAAATCCTGAATCAATATTGGAGTTAGATTTGCACGCTGGAGGAAGGACGACTCCATGGCTGAAGTATTTCTGTTAGACAGGTAATGTTCTGTTTAAAACCATTTTAATCACGCAGAGCTGATGTAGATTGTGTTGTTACGAATAGGGTTATGCACAGAAGTGTTGTTCAGCCACTGAAATCCTCCGGCGATATATTGATGTGACTATTTTCAGTTTCATAAGGTCTTTTTACAGCATCGATAATGTAGATTTATATTTAATTTAACAACAAAACATCAGTAAACAGCGCTATTCCGCCTAGCCTGCTTTACTGAGCTGAAGCTGGTTTTATATTCACATTGGTTAATTTTTGAACAATGACAGCCTGTGACGCGCTCCTTATATTGTTACAGTAGTCGCTTTAGGACAGCACGTGAGAGAGTGAGACCAGTGATTTTTGCATGCATGAAATATTGCACATTATGACAAGCTCTGCTTGCTACACAACTGAAAATGTGCTGCATATAATACAGCTTTTCATTGGGAATTGTAGTATTATAAAATACTGTAAACTTTTCAAACTGGCGAATGACATACTCTCGTGGGTTGTCTACTGTCATCTTTACTCTGCACGTTTCTGATATCAGGTGGCGTGGCTTTGGATAGCAGGGGAGGAACTGTGTTTCAAAGATATTATGCTAACAGATAGCATTTTGGCAGATCCCCTACTGCACCTTTAACACTGCTTTCTTGTGATTTGATCAGTAAAGATGTGATTTAAATCCAGGGTGTGAAAGGGAAGGTCTTGATGTAATCTGTAAACAGTGGTCACAACAGAAGCATTTGAATGCATGTAAATAGCAGGTGAAATGGTAATGTGTCTTGATTGATCACTTGTGATGGAATCACTGAATATGCATATAAATAGCTGAAAACAGGCTGAGTGCAAAGCCAGTTTACACTTTGTGTGATTAGCATCTATCTCTCTCTCTCTCTCTCTCTCTCTCTCTCTCTCTCTCT
>CAIGQZ010000686.1:99015-119078 GCA_903798205.1 Danio tinwini | reverse complement strand
ATTGATTGATTGATTGATTGATTGATTGATTGATTGATTGATTGATTTCAATTTTTGCATATTCTGTTTCTATAAGCAGCATATCATAGTTTGGTCCTCCGCTTAAATAAATTTAAGTTACAATCTTCATTCATATTACTTTATTTTTTGTATGTTCTTAATTTGTAACTCTAAATCAGTGGCAATATTCCCAAATAATTGTATTGCTACTATAAGTATACAGGAATTATGAAAATAGTCCATTCCAAGTGTAACTTTACAATATGCAAGATATTTCAGTGTGCGAAGCCAATTTCAACACCATCTGTCCTTTATAGTCATCTGTGTCCTGCTGGGAGTGTGAAATATATATTTGGTTCTCGCTTCTAAAACAGCTGGGTATGCTATGCAGACGCATCTATCATGTGTCACGGCCCATTTTATTCACATCCAGTACTCCGGTTTGTCTAGCTTGTCACTATACAGACACCAACAGAGCCTCAATGTGTGTTTTACTGTGTGTATTTGAAGAAAATTTTAATTGACTAAGCAAAGTCATATTATGGCATGTCACTACTGCAAGTAAAACACATTTAATATATTTTATTTTGATTTTATTTTTACTCCTCAAGCATTTGACCTTATTTCCTGACCCACATGTGAAATTATCTAATACTATAGAAGATTAGTTAATCTGCATTGCCTTAAATACTGTCAGTGAAACAGTCAACAGTCAAATCTGGGAAGGAATCTAATGAGTTAGTTAGTTAGTTAGTTAGTTAGTTAGTTAGTTAGTTAGTTAGTTAGTTAGTTAGTTAGTTAGTTAGTTTATTATTAATATAAATAATAATAATACATATTATTATAAGTAATAAAATATTATAAATATCTCTTTCATCAACTTTTTATTAAACAAATTAAGTATTTTCTTTCTTATTTGTGTATGTATTTATCACATTTTAATTGTGTATTTGTGTATTATATAATCAAGTCATGCCAATAAACCTCATTGCAAATTGAATTGAATTGTATTGAATTGAACTAAATTAAATACCACGGATCTGAACTGAACTAATCTGAACTGAACTAAATTGAATTGAATTGGGCGACGTGGTGGCGCAGCGGGCAGCACGTTCATCTCACAGCGAGGAGGTCGCTGGTTCAAGCCTCAGCTGGGTCAGTTGACGTTTCTGTGTGGAGTTTGCATGTTCTCCCCGTGTTGGCGTGGGTTTCCTCCGGATGCTCCGGTTCCCCCCACAGTCCAAACACGTGTTACAGGTGAATTGGGTAAGCTAAAATTGACCGTAGTGTATGAGTGTGTGTGTGTGTGTGTGTGTGTGTGTGTGTGTGTGTGTGTGTGTGAATGAGTGTGACTGTTTCCCAGTGACGTAAAACATATGCTGGATAAGTTGGTGGTTCATTCCACTGTGGCGTCCCCATATTAATAAAGGAAATAAGCCGAAAAGAAAATAAATTATTTTATAATTAATGAATGAATGAATTAGTTAATTAATTAATTAATTGTTAGAATTGAATTGAATTGAATTGAATTGAATTGAATTGAATTGAATTGAATTGAATTGAATTGAATTGAATTGAATTGGATTGAATTGAATTGAATTGAATTGAATACCACTGATCTGAACTGAACTAAATTGAATTGAATTGAATTCAACTAAATTAAATTTAACCTAACTGAATTGAATACAACTAAACTGAAAGGAACTGAATTAAATTGAATTTAATTTGACTGAATTGAACTGAATTGAATACAACTAAACTTTATTAAATTGAATTGGTTTGAAATGAATTGAATTAAATTGAATACAACTGAATATAATACAACTAAATTTAACTCAACTGAATTGAATTGAATTGAACAGAGCTGAATTGAATGCAACTGAACTGAATTGAACTGATTTGAGCAACTTAAATTATTCATTCATTCATTTTCTTTTCAAATTAGTCCCTTTAATAATCTGGGGTCACCACAGCGGAATGAATCGCCAACTTATCAAGCAGCAGATACCCTTCCAGCCGCAACCCATCTCTGGGAAACATCCATGCACACACATTCACACTCATACACTACGAACATTTTGGCCTACCGAATTTACCTGTACCACACAAGTTAATCAACAAAGGGGGTTTCTTTGGCCTGAGAGTATCACCCGAAGACAAAGGCTGAGTGGTTAAAACCTGCCCATAGCATTTGCATCACATTGTCTCAGCCAGTAGTCAGAAAGACAAAGGTTCGTGTCTCTCATAGCTGGGCTGTTAATGAAATGATGTAACCAAAACCAAAGAATATAACTTTTCAGTTAAATGTAGATTATTGTTCATTTGAAACTACAGTAGATTATATAAATTTATTATTTCCACAGGGGGAAACCGGAGCACCCGGAGGAAACCCATGTGAATGCAGGGAGAACATGCAAACTCCACACAGAAACGGCAACTGACCCAGCCGAGGCTCAAACCAGTGACCTTCTTGCTGTGAGGCAACAGCACTACCTACTGCGCCACTGCGTCGCCCCCAACTTAAATTAACTTAAATAAATTTTAAAGGTAATTTTATTAATCAATGATGTCCATACGCTACCAGCCAATAGCTGCACTTCTGATCGCAACTCCTGATCTGATTCACAAACTTGTTTGAAGAACCAAATTAGCCAGAGCACAGATACCATGATTAAAAGATCCGTCGTATTGCAGTGTTGCAGTGTGTAGACGTTCACTCAGCCAAACACACAACGCAAACCTCACAAAACATCCTATTAGTGAGCACTATTTACTCTTCCATCTTTTCACACGCAGCAATCTCACATTTCCCATGATAATAGATGGAAGATACGGTTTATGGCTGCTTTTCTTTTGACAGGATCTCCTCTGGTCCCACATGTCAAATATTTCCCTTCTCAAATCCTTGTGGATTTGAGTCTCTGGTCAAAACACACTGTCAGAGACTCATCAGCGGCTCCCTGGAGGAAAACACAGGATACAGAAAACACTCGGAAACAATTACTGCAAGCGAGAAAGCAGGTGAAGCGTTCTACTGGCCAAGTAAATAATATTACCAAAAATAAAAAGACAGAGAAAGATAGGGAGAGCAAATGCACCCTGCATCACACTGAGAAAAAAAGATCCATTGGATTCATTATTTTTTTAAGGTAAGTGGTGTCACGTTCCATGTTAGTTTTGTGTATTTATTTTCCTTACCCTCCTCTCTCCACTTCTCACTCCACTTCTAGGTTGCTTATTGGTTCAGTTAAGTCTCCATCATCGTTATGAAAGTGCCAGTTCCACCAATCCTCTGATTGGACCGATGACAGCCTGTTGCAATTAGTCGACAGCGTTCAGCACAAAACAGAGTGAAATGCAGCGGCCGCCCGAAACACACTTCATAGTAGTTACTACAACATTGTACACAGTACCCAGTTCTCAACAGTGCTATCAGGGCTGGCGTGTCCATAGAGGCGACCTAGGCAGCCGCCTTTGGGCGGCAGAATAGTGAGGGTGGTGTCTGCAAACCCCCCACTCCTCACTTTCATCCACGACACCCACCCCCTTCCTCCCGGTCCTCACTTTCATCCGCAAACCAGTCACTTTCTTTTTCACTTTTGGGTTGAGGGTGGCGTGATCTAGCCGTTCACCTAGAGCGCCAGTTCAGCTTGCTCCGGCCCTGAGTGTTATTCAGACACTTCACCCCATTTTGAACCTTGACCGCTGCACGTGTAATAAAAGCAGTTTTTTTTTTTGATAACCATTTTAAAGTCAATATTATTAGCCCCCTTAAGCAATATTAGTTTTGGATTGTCTCCAGAACAAAACACTGTTACACAATGACTTGCCTAATTACCCTAACTTAAACCAAATTAACCTAGTTAAGCCTTTAAATGTTACTTAATACTTGGAAAATATCTTTTCTTGGAAGTATCTTGGAAAATAACTAGTAAAATATGATCTGTCATCATGGCAAAGATAAAAGAAATCAGTTAATTGAAATGAGTTATTAAAACAATCATGTTTAGAAATGTGTTGAAAAAATCTACTAATAATAACTCAGGCTAATAATTCAGAAGGGCTACTAATTCTGACTTCAAATTCAATTTGTGATCTTGTGGTTGCCGTTTATCATGAAATATCATGATTTTGTTTCTCTTTTCGATATCCTGAGTAAATGTCCAACAATACTCCAGATTAATTATAGTCTATGAATACAGTGGAAGTGCAGGTGAGCCACAATGAAACTGTATTTTCTCCCAGTATTTGCTCTGCTAAACGTCATCGTCTCCCAGGAAGGCATTCATTCAGACACATTTTCTGCGAACACATGTGCAGACAGACACAGCATCATGCGCTCATTCAGGATATTTATAGTCTCATTATGCTGCAGACGCGGGCCTGAAGAAACCGCTGTGGCAGAGAGACGGCTGAGAGCTGACTGTCATCTCCGCAGCGCTCAATTTATGGCTTTTGTTTCATTTTTTTGTAAGGTAGCTGCAGAAGTACTAGCGAAGACTGCAAGAAAATTAGTTTTGGTCTTGTTTCTAGAGCAAATATCTAAAAATTCTTGTTTTCAGAAATTATGAGTGAGTTTTGAGATGTAAACAAGATGTAAAAGACGTAAACAAGATGTGAAGTAAGTGTCTGATGTCCCAAGAGTGTGTGTGTGTGTGTGAAGTTTCAGCTCTAAATACCACACAAATAGTGTTTAATAACTCTTTAAAACAGACCCTTTTAGGCCCAATTCACACAGGGCTTCAGCGTCAACGCTTGATGGAGGGCGTGTCTGAAGTTGGAGCTGATGCGATCATCATAACAGCGTCGACCAATGAAATAAGTCCACAATCGGCTACAGTCTGAGCTGGGGTATTTGCATGAAGTGATCTGATTGGCTGACGCTTCCATTGACGCTTTAAAATTTGAGAAATTCCCAACTTCTGCAGCGAACAACACCACAATTCAGGTCGACAATGCTTGACGTCACCCATTCAAAGTGAATGGGAAGTGTTGAAGCTGAAGCCCACGTGAATGGGGCGTTAGACTTTGGTCCTAATTGTGGTGTTTTGGTGACTGTCGCTTTAAATTCAAATGAGATTGTGGCGGGGGGGTGGAGCTGCAAATGCCTATACCAGCATAGCGGCAGATTCTAAACCAAAATAATGTAATCTGTGTTATCTAGTCAATGAAGACTACAGTGTTCATTTGAGCTTCATCTAAAACTGCACATTTATAATGTCTCTTAGTCATTAACATTATCTGCAACAAATACAGCACAAAACTCTAATGTTGGACGGCTGTTTCTCACTCAGGCCTGTTTATGCTAATGAGGGAAAGATGGTCACTAGTGGGTGGGGCTTTCCCCCTCTGATGACACGTACAAAGGGAGAATGTCAATCAAAGTGTTTCTGCAGACTGTTTTTATCAAGTGTGATTATACAAAATACAATTAATTTTACCATAAGAGGCTGATTATATTCACAGACTGCTGTCACACAACTGTGTTTGAACCTCTTATAAAAGTGATTTTTGCATAATAGGCCCCTTGAAAATATATGAATTAATTTATTTAGATGTTTTCTGATATCCATTTAGTGCGTTTCTTAAATATCTGAAAACACATTAAGCAACTTTCATGCTTTATAAGAGTCAAAAATGTACCTTTTGCACCACCTTTATTTAATAAATAATAAATAAATAAGCCACAATCCCGTCCCATTTCCAATCTCAAATTAGAAAGTCTGTGCAATTCCCAGAACCTGAGTATGCACAGTTTATATTATTGATGTTTGCCTTGCACAATTAATAGGCTGTATCATCTAAATCAGCAAAAATGACAAAAAGAAATGCTTCATAAATCATTTGTGCTGACTCATTAATTAGGGCCGTCAGAATATTGCCTCTTCTTGCTGAATCGCTGAATGCCTCATCAATTGGCACAACACAATTGTTTGCTAGTTTCAGCTCAACGCAAGTGTCGTTTTGACGTTTTTCACCACGCTGTTTAAATAGCAAATGCATTTGCGCTCATATGTGCGCCCATACACAGCAAAAATTCCAGTGTTAAATATACAGTGTGATTTTTTTTGGTGTTGTTCAGTGTTAAAACAGGAATACATTTTAATCCACGAGTGTAAAAGAGCGTATATTTAAGAGTTTAACCTAATATGCAGTTTATTTCCCACTAGTAATGGAAAGTCCAGTTTTCTTACTCAAACTGGTTCTTTCAGACAAACAGTGATTAAACCAGTATGTTGTACTTAAACTTGATTTTAAAATGCAAAGAGTTAAATGTATTGAAATTATTTCTAAAAAGATTAATGAACTTTTTATAAATTAAAACTTTTTTTTAACATATTTGATCACGATGATCTTTCGCACACACACCAATTGATAATATAGGAAAAAAGATAATATATTAACACTTTGAAGGGTAACACACACTCAGTTCAATGTAAGAATAAACTCTTACTGTGTTAAAATGAACTCAGAGTAACGTACAAATTTCACATTTTAGAAAGTGTTATTTTAACTCCAAAATGGAGGGAGTCATATGTACACTCAAGGAGTGTTAAGTTAAACTCAAATTGAGTTACATGTACACTGATTTTTTTGCTGTGTAGGCGTTCTGGTCTAAAAAAGCAGGTGTGTTAAGGCGCATTGCTGGCGCGTTGCTATTTTAAGGAACTGAAATAGACTGCACAATAGACCAGCTGAGAGGAGGTTTAAAGTCCAGCGTAGAGCGATAGATGTGCGCCTCACTTAAACATTGCTGAATACACACAGGATGTAGAGCAATACACAAATATTTTTACAATCAAAAAAGAATTTAAGGATTAAAATATTACAAAAATTATACTTTCTACATAAATGTAAAAACCACTGCCTTCATGCCTTCTTCATCTCAGGGGGCTTTTTCAGTTTATTCATGACAATTTGCTTTTGTATAATGTTATTAGTAGTAGTAGTAGTATTTATTATATGCATATTTTGATATGCATGTTTTATTAAAAACAGGCTTAGATTTGCCCACCTGTCAGGTTTTAGACCATATGGGCCATAGCATGTGTATTTGGATATAAATCAGTTGTTTGACCACACTTCATTATTTTTGTTCATTTATTAGTTTGCTGAAAATAAAACTGAATTTAGAAAAAGTTTTGAAACAAGTCTTTGCGCTTAACAAACAAAATTAATTATGTAGGCTAATGGATGTCTGTGCGTACAACACATTTCCTCTATCCATGGCAGAGAGTGAAAGTGAGAGTAAAGAATGAGGAGGCTTATTCTCTCATTCTCGCGCTGCAGATGGTCTAAACTGTTTTCTTGCTAGTGAAGCGCTCAGTTATTCCACTTACAAAGTCCACCATGTAAATAGTGAATGCGCCATGGTGTAACACAACTAACTCCTAAAGGGAATAAGAGATGAGACTCTGATTGGTTTATTCTCAAAACACACCTATAAATCATTACGAGAATAAGCTCAACCCTGTTAGACCATGCGCTGCGGGGCAAAGCAATTTTTTTTGTCCTTAAAATAGCAAAAGTGGATTCTGACACACCCTTAATGCTTTTGCGTCCTGCGTTTTGGACTTTGCGCCTAGATTGTTAAAATAGGGCCCATTACGATTAAGATGTCTATTGGTTTAAAAAGGTCTAGATTAAAAGAACAACCTGTCAAAAAGAATAAAATAAATAAATAAACCACGCAAACACATTGAGAGAAAAAGAGGGCTCTTTTATTATCAGCTGTCAGTCAACGCCCGCTCTTTTTTTCCGTGTCATTGCGCCTTTGCTTTTAAAATACTTAGCCTTTGACTCCTTGGATGGAAACGCTGCTTTATTCATTCGTCTTTTATGTGATATTTCTGTTTTGTGCATAAATTTAATTTGCATCTTTGTATGGAAGCACAGCTAGTGACTTGCCTAATTACCCTAACTTTAACCTAATTAACCTGGCTAAGCTTTAAATGTCACTTTAAGCTGAATACTAGTATCTTGAAAAATATCTAGTCAAATATAATTTATTGTCTTTATGGCAAAGATAAAAGAAATCAGTTATTAGACATGAGTTGCTAAAACTATTATGTTTAGAAATGTGTTGAAAAAATCATCTTTAAACAGAAATTGGGGGGGAAATATATACAGCGGGGCTTCAACTGTAAATGTAAATGTAAGAAGGACTCACTTTTCTCCCAGAGAACAGCATACACAGCTGATGCATGGATCCTCCATTCTTAGTCAGCTCTTTCTTCAGGGTTTTGGGAGATGGAAGCGTCCAGCCTCCTTTGTGCGTTCCTGACACCTCCATACAGTTAATAGCATTATCAGAAGTAAAGCATGTTGTTCGTGGATCCTGAAGAAGACTGCCTTCGCTGTGTGTGCGTCTGCGCAGCGAATTCTGCACGCTTAACCCACCCGGATGCTTTTCGCAAGAACCTGCCTCCACCATGCTCCTCCGTTTACTATCACTGCGCTCTAAATAGTTATCATCACTATCCTCCTCCTCCTCCTCTTCCTCATCATCGTCGTCCTCATCATACTCTTCATCAGTACCAGGGGTGGAAAGAGCGTCTGCACTGTAGGATCGATCTAAACGCAGTTCTGGGATGATAAACGAGGAAGATGATGATGGAGCGTTGGTGTCTGCCACCTCTGAAGCATTATCTTCATCAATAATGACCTGCTTTTCATCGCAATCTTCGCAGTCTTTTATTTGTGCATGCAAAAAGTCTGATTCTTCAGTGGCTCTCATGGTTTCATTCTCTTTGCATTCATCCTCCCTCCATATTTCGTTCATGCTGCTCTCTGTGCTTCTGCCGTCGTCTCCTTCGGTGGAGGGAGGAGGTGTTGGAGGCACCGGGTGGCAGGTTTCCTCCAGAGACGTGCACAGCTCCTCTAGCAGGGTCAGACTTCTGGATTGAGGGCTGCTCGCTGTGGTGGCCGATGCGTCCGAGAGGCTGCCCAGGGAATGGTCGTCTTCAGAAGTCATCCTCCGGCCCCTGAGGTCACATGGCTCATCCTGCTTAGGTTCGTGCATCTGACAACAGAAGAGCAGAAAGTGGCATATTACAGGCTGTTTCTCAATACCAAGTACGCAAAGTTCGGACTTACATCCTTGGAAGAACGAACTCTCGTGGACACAAATCAGATACTTCTTCAAATGGAACGGCAGTGTACTTTATAACCTCACTTACCTCACCATGAATTCACTGTACATTAACAATAAATTGATTTATTTAAATAAAGCACGGCCTTATAGTTAATATTGTGTTGCAACACAGGCTCATTCTGAAAACGTAGTCCCGTGGACGTTTCTGGAGACCACGAATTATGTAGCCGGAGGTACATATGGCTTGCATTTCATTTATTTTTTTTAAACGAACGCTACGGGGCGGTATGACGCTGTTTCTTTTCACTCTTACCAGCTGACCGCTCACCTCCGTGTGGAGGGCTTTCCCGCCGCAACCAGTTTGTCCAGTTAGCTCATCGTGTACGTCGGCAGACTTGAGATGCAGAGAGGAGTTGACAACGACGATAACAACGGGGTTCGAGTCTGGGGAAGAGCGGTTTCTAGAAATCAGGTAAGACAAAAACAGAATCCAAAAAATAAAATGAACAAGTGAACAACAGGGTGACAATGTAGTATAAATCCAAAAACATGGTAAAAATCAGGCTTTTCTTTTTCTGGACGGCTTTGGGTTTAGGGAAGTAAGTGGGTGGGCGGGTCAATCGATGAAATTGGTTGGGTTTAGAGAAGGAAGATGGTGGGTCAGTCAGTTATACGTTCAGTCGTTCAGTCATTCAGTCAGACAGACAGACAGTCGGACGACAGCGGCCTCTGGTGGGTTTATGCGAGAACAGCGGGCGCGAACGGCATTTGCGAGAGAAATTTGAGATGTGAAAAAACGCACACAGCGGCCTCTCGCGGATTCGCGAAAACAAAAACAGCAAAAATACGTACCTCCCGGGACGTATTTCGCGCTCTCCAGAAACGTCCACAGGACTAGCTTTTCAAAATGAGCCTGGGTTGTTATATTGATATTATAAATCTATATTTCTGATTTAAGAAAAAGTTAACATAAATCACTATAAATGTCAAGTAAAATGTGTTATTATAGACAGACTCATGCCTTTGATTATCAGATTTAAAGGGCACCTAGGTTAACACTTTTTCCAGATTTGATATAAGTCTTTTGTATCTCCACAATGTGTAAAGTTTCAGCTCAAAACACCCATTAGATTTTTTCATATAGCTTACATAAGTTCCTATTTTATAGCTTTGAGTAGCACATAGCTTTTTTTGGTGTACTGCGCCTTTAAGGATAGTCCTTCACGCCCACCATTTCCACGTGCCTGTCAGCGTGCCTTAATCTCCGCCCTCGGCTGCGTCAGACAACAGACAGTCAGACAAGAAGGAAGCAGATCTCACTTAACGTTTGTGAGAAATATTACAGTAAGAACTTAACCAATGAGCATTTGATGCATTTGTTGTGGAGTTGCAACCATGAGTCACACACAATGTCGTTACAAAGTTCACACACAAACACACACACACAGAGCGCGGACACACACACACACAGACAGCGTTTAGCTTTGCACTCTTTTTGCACGCAATTGTGACAGGATACAGGTTAATCTCCACTGCTGTATGGATATCTGTTATGTTAATGTACAAAATAAACCTGATTTAACGTCCACAAACCGGGATTAAAGCGTCTTTTATAATTGTTCTGACACGCGGCTGTGCTGATGAAGTAAAGCTGAAGTAAATGGCTGTAATTCACTACACATGCACTGTTTTAAAACATTTTAAACTTGTCAAACTCACTTCTGATCACATTTGATGATGATTAATGATCCTAAACTAAACAGACTTTTGATTCCCGGTTGCTTTGCCCACGTCCTGTCTTGTTGCTACGGAGACATGTTAATACGCAGCTGTCAATCAATTCGGTGGGCGGGGGGACTGCACTCCTACGTCAAGTTGCGGTCGGTCTGAAAACCGCTCCAATTGGTCCACCGTCTTTATGTTGTTAAATTGAAAAAAAAGGACTGGGTGTGTTTATATCACCCCAATATGACGCTCTATACACTATACCTACACATATGCCTGTCCAAACAGGCTTGAAAAGTAGATTTTTCACTATACGTGCCCTTTAATAAACTAAAGTTACAATGGACATTATACAAGTATAAAGTACAAGACGTAAACAATAGGAAATAAACATAACATTAGGCAATTTGGTATTATAAAATAACATAATTAAAGATAATTATAAAACGTCACAAATTAACACTGCCAGAATAATACACCTGAGAACAAATAGAATTAAAAGACTAAAAACTGTCCATAATATATGCACAAGATGGATTAAATATCATGTTTTAACTACAATGGAGAGATGAGACTCAGCAGTACATCTGAGATTGACTGGCTGAAGTAAAGCTGCTCTTGGCAGGGGAGGTGATGACAGAGCTCCCGCTGACAGGTTGGGGGTTAGAGTCCGCATAAGCTGAAGCACATCATCAAAGACGCGCTATCTTTGTGAATAAACTGTCGATTCGAGTTTAAAACAATTACATTCTCACCTGACAAACTCTTAAAACTTTATTTTAAAACAGAGGAGTATTTTTAAAATCGTGCGTGTTTTCTCTTCCGCTATTAGCTTTCGCTGGTTGAGCTGCAACGCAATCTGGGATACCTGCACTTCGCAAGTTCGCACAAGTCACCTCTTGATGCATCCTTGGCAAAGGAGGCAGAGCAAGTACACATCCGGGAATTTTATTTGTCCTTGGCAAGATGTGAACTTTTAATTGGAACAGTACATCGGCGACGATTGATGACGTTTCACGAGGACACAAGAACGCAAACACAGACGAGAACGCATATTGAAAAATGGCTATAGTCAGTAAATGCACATTCATTGGACTAATGCATTTTGTGGTAAACATATGAATTGACCTAGGCCCAATCCCAATTCTACCCCTTAGCCCTTATCCCTACCCCTCGTTTTGCGTGTTCCTGTAAATGGGTAGTGGTGTCACAATTCTCTTTAGCTTGAAGGCATAGGGCTAAGGGGAAGGGGTAGATACCCCTTCGAACAAAGATTTTTCAGGACCACACTTAAAACCAAAGGGGAAGAATACTGTATTTCCCAGAACCAATGGCTGGATCACTGCACGATCTAAAGTAAGGAGATCCACAAATTAATATGTTTTGTCATTATTATGAATATTTACAACAAACAAGCACATGTTTTAATATATTCATAACCGCGTTCATGTTTTACCGTCAAGCTTTTATAAAAAAAATGCTAAAATAAAATTTGGCGATCTATAATCCCTCATAATAACTCCTGTACAGCAGTCCCACAACATTCTGACACTCGATGACTCTCGAATACCCTGTCAGAAAAGTCTAGCGGCTAAGAATGAGCTTTTAACAGTGTCTGCTATAATGTTAATGTTGTTTTCGTGTGTTTACACAGATGAATATGGTCACGGTGTAAATGCACAGTATAGTTACGATCTTAATGCCACATTATATCGTTATGATAACATAATATATGCCTTCAGTGATTTCCTGAAGATAAACACCAAAAAATAACACAACTGGAGTAACTATCGTCTGATCTCATATAAAGCAAGAGATCGCGATGACATATGATGACGTGTGTAGGTGCTGTAGTGCTGTCCCAATTCTTAGGGGTACATTTTGAAGCCCTTTATCGTCACACTGGGTTTTAAGGGCCAAGGGGAAGGGGAAGGGGTAACAGTACAAAAATAGAATTGGGATTGGGCCTTAATCTTGGGTATTGATGGTAATAGCTATGTTTCCATCCACCTATTTTTATGCACTTTTTAGGAAACTTGCATAAAAAAATGTTAAGTGGAAATGTGCATACATTTTAAAAACGCACATAAAAAATAATGCACGAGAAATGTGTGCATTACTGAATAAATTCCAGTATGCAATAATAAAAATGGTCATGTCTTATGACAACATTTCTGCAAACGGGTATTATCTGCAGCTAATTAAACATCCAAGGGGTGCGTTTCCCAAACAATGACATAACTTGCTGCTGAACTATCATAGTACGATGCATCGTTTGGGAAAAGAACAATGTAGTGACGAGTGTTTCCCAAAACCTGTAGTTTCTCTTTCACAGATCCATCGTTTGAACCACAATAGTTATAACGTAAAACGCCCAAAATGATGCTCTAATTGGGGTAGAGTAACAACTTATTTAGAAGAACCCCATATGTTTTTGTGCAAATTATATTGTTTTAGACGCACACACATTTAAAATAAAATCCAATATTAGTTTTGATAAAAACATGCACTCACTTTCCATATTAATTGAAATATATGTAGATGGCACATATAGGACCTATAAAGGTTTCCTTTACAAATATTATTAAGAATATGCCATATTCTATTCTAAAACATAAAAATCACTTCGCTAACACTCTAATCTCAAATATAAATCATATTAATCGTTAATGGTTGTAATTTACAGTAGGCTATTTATTAAGAAAAGAAAATAAATCTTAATAATAATAATAATAATAATAATAATAAAAATTGTTATTATCACCTTTATTATTAATAATAATTTATTATTATTGTTATTATTATTAATAATATTATTATTATTAATTTATTACTATTGGTAATATTATTATTATTATTATTATTATTATTATTATTATTATTATTATTAATTTATTATTATTGTTAATATTAATAATATTATTATAAATGTATTATTATTATTATTATTATTATTATTATTATTATTATTACTAATAATAATAATAATAATTTGTTATTATTGTTATTACTGTTATTATTATCATTATGGCCACCGTTAGCTGATCCTGCACACGTGCTGCGGTCAAGGTTCAGAATAGTTCAGCTTTTACTGCTGTGAAAACTGAATGTGTGTCATACATATGCTAGTGTTTAACTGCACTGCTTTCGGCGCTGAGGTGTCTGAATAACACTGTTGAGAACTGGCTACTGTTTACTGTGGTGTTAGTAAGTTTACTTTGAAGCGTGTTTCGGGCGTCCGCTGTGATCGGATCCTATACCAATGTTGGCGACCTGCGGCCGCGGGCTTGATAAACCTCGCTGGCCATTTTACTGTCTCGCGCTGAACGCTGTCGACCAATGGCAACAGGCTGTCATTGGTCCAATCAGCGCAGATTAGCTTCGCGCTAAGCAGGGGTTTGGGAACAAATGAATCACTGAACGATTCATATGGGAGTCGCTGGGATAATTAGGTAAAAATAAATGCAGATTATAAAACCATGAACGTGTTTTTTGACCTTGCATACAGATCAGTATGTTGTTAGAGACCCATAAAACCGAAATATGACCCTTTTCAATGTGTAATAGGGGCTCTTTAAGTCATCTGGAAACATCAGGTAATACTGTTAGGATCACATTTTTTGATTTTTCAAGTGCATTCAACACTATTCAGCCTGCACTACTGAAGGCAAAATTAGAAAATGCAGGTTTACAAAAAAGTATGGTAAGTTGGTTAACTGACTATATCTCAAATAGACCACAGTATGTCAAGATGCATAACTGTGTGTCGTAAGCTGTAATGAGTAGCACAGGTGTTCCTCAAGGAACAGTTTTAGCTCCATATTTATTTACATTCTATGCATCAGATTTTCAATACAGCTCCAAAAACTGTCATCTATGGAAGTTTTCTGATGACTCTGCAATTGTCGGATACATAAAAGATCACGATGACCGTGAGTATAGGTTGCTTTTAAAAAGATTTGCTGACTGGTGTGAAACGAATTGTCTTAAATTAAATACAAACAAGACCAAAGAAATGATTGTTGATTTTAGCAGACACCCTCCACAAGTTGTGCCAGTGATCATACAAGAGTCAGCAATTGAGATTGTTTCATCATATAGATACCTGGGTGTACATCTAAATAACAAGCTTGTTTGGTCTGAAAATACAATTCAGGTGCATAAGAAAGGCCAGAGTCGCATTCATTTCTTAAGACGACTGAGGTCTTTTGGTGTGTGTCAGACACTGTTAAAAACTTTTTATGATTCTGTGGTGTCTCCTGTGATTCTGTATGCTGTAACCTGCTGGGGAGGGGGACTGTTGGAGAAGAAGAAAAACAAATTACACAAGTTTTTAAAAAGGGCAGGTTCTGTTGTGTGGTGTGCACTACCCACTATAGAAGACATTGCACATGATCGAATGCTGGACAAATTTGTCAGTATGAGGAACCACGATCGTCATCATCCGCTTTTTGATTCAGTCCAATCGTGTGCAAGCTCTTTTAGTGCAAGATTAATTCAACCCCGGCGTACAGGAAGTCATTTTTACCAACAGTGATCAGATTGCATAACCAAAATTATACCAGATGATTTGTGCTGAACTGTATTAGTATTAGATATGGACAAGTGTTTGCTCGTTGTTGTGGAACTAAGGTGTGCAGTATGAATGTAATTTTATTATTGTTGTTTTTATGTATATGTAACTTATTTTATCTATTTTAGCACGGAAAGCTCTGCTGTGACATGTAAGTTTCCCTTTGGGGGTTAATAAAGTCAAACAGAAACAGAAACAGAAAATGGAATCCATAGGAAACTAATGTTTAAAGCCCATATGTGGTCCTATTCTGTTCTATAATGTAACATTCTTGGATACTTTCTAAGTGTAATGTCCAGTGAGTGGCGCTAAAGGCATGATTAGTGTTACACAAAACAGATGAACATGACACTGGCTGCTTTTTGTCATGCTGGTTGATTTGATGTATGCATTGCAGCAGGAAATTAAATCATTGGGGAGCGGTGGTGAAATGATAAAGCCCAATAAATTACATCCCACCTAAATTAAACCTAACCAATAATGTTGTTAAAAGGGATAGAATTACCATGCCATGAATTTTGTCTTGTTTTCACAAGTAGCCGTTATGTCTGGGATTCATACTGCAATGCACTAACCAGAAAGTCCATTCACAACCACGTTTCAGTATGACATGAAAAGTGTGTTAGTTTACAAATCATGCACTGTGGTAAAAGTGTTTAGAGGTCATACCACAGTATTGTGTGAAAGTAAGTATTTAGTAACACAATTCACGTTAATAACAAATCATTAACTAGCACTACTAGCTTAATAAACTAAGAATTAGCTGTTTATTATTAGTTATTAAGGTAGAAGTTGTGTTTAGAAATAATGGTGAAGAATAAGATCACTTTATGAAAAGTTAATATTTTATTAATAGGCAGGTGATAAGCTAATTAATAGTATGGATAGTGAATTGTGGCCTAAATTAAAGTGTTATCATTCTTATTAACTAATAATTTGACCCATAATACTAGAAATGTTGTAAAACATACAGTGCATCCGGAAAGTATTGATAGCGCTTCACTTTTTCCACATTTTTGTATACTACAGCCTTATTCCAAAATGAATTAAATTCATTTCTTTCCTCAAAATCCTACACACAATCCCCCATAATGACAATGTGATACAACAATACTTTGTTGATGCACCTTTGGCAGCAATTACAGCCTTCTGTAAAAAAAAGTCTTTTTCAATATGATGCCACAAGCTTGGCGCACCTGTCTTTGGGAATTTTTGCCCATTCCTCTTTGCAGTACCTCTCAAGCTCTATCAGGTTGGATGGGAAGCGGCAGTGTACAGCCATTTTCAGATCTCTCCAGAGATGTTCAAAAGGATTTAGGTCTGGGCTCTCACTGAGCAAATTTATCGTGTGAAAAAAAAAGATTATTAGCATTAATAATTTTATCTGTTAAATAAAATATACACAATACTCTGAAAACAAACAAACAAGACAAAAAACTGTGGAGCTGTTCAAAATTTACCCTTAAGAATTGGGACAGCACTACAGCTCCTGCACACGTCATCATGTAATCGCGATCTCTTGCTTCATATGAGATCAGACGATGGCGACTGCTGTAGTTACTCCAGTTGTGTTATTTTTAGGTGTTTATCTTCAGGAAATCACTGAAGGCATATATTATGTTATTATAACAATCTAACGTGGCAATAAGATCGTAACTATACTGCGCATTTACACCATGGCCATATTCATCTGTGTAAACACACGAAAACAACATTAACATTATAGCAGACACTGTAAAAGCTCATTTCCAGACACTAGACTTTACTGACAGGGTGTTCGAGAGTCATCGAGTGTCAGAATGTTGTGGGACTGCTGTACAGGAGTTATTAGGGATTATAGATCACCAAATTTAGCGTTTTTTATATAAAAGCATAGCAGTAAAACATGAATGCGGTTATGAATATATTAAAGCATGTAAAAATTTGTAATAATGACAAAAAATACTAATTTGTGGATCTCCTTACTTCCGGGTGCAGTGATCCTGCCATTGTGGCTGGTGTAATCTGGGAAATATTCTTACCCCTTGGTTTTGAGTATGGCCCAGAAAAATCTTCATTCGAAGGGCTATCTACCCCTTCCCCTTAGCCCTACGCTTTCAAGCTAAAGAGAATTGGAACACCCCTACCCCTTCACCCACAAAATGAGGGGTGGCGGTAAGGGGAAGGGCTAAGGGGTGGAATTGGTATTGGGCCTGAAACAGGTAGTAGTAATGAACACTTTTTACTTAAGTACTTATTTCAGGCCATACTTCTTTACTTTTACTTGAGTACAAAAGTGTAGTCAGTATTTTTTACCAGAGTAGTTTTAAACAGGAGTATCTGTACTTCTTAAGTAAAGGATGTGTGTACTTTTGCCATCTCTGAGCGTAAGATAGGCTTAAAATTTTAATACTGCATATAACTTTTTTTACCAAGCATTGGCAGAGATGCACATTAAATTTGAGCTAATGTAAAGAAATCATACTGAAATCCATTTTTGGATGAGTCCAGGGTATATGCAGGAATCCTAAAGGTAATTTCAATACCTTTTTAAGACTTTTTAAAGACCTTCTCAGAATATTTTAAGACCTCATCGCCACTTCAAGCTCTAATCAGTATCAACTATCAGTACCTTTAACTTAATAAACAGCTGTTAATAAACAGCTGTAGTCGGCGCAATAGCCTAGTGGTTAGCGAGTTGACATATGGTGCAGTAGCACGTCAGGGCATCCCGAGTTCGAATCCCGGCTCAAGGACATTTGCCTACCCTACCCCCCCCTCTCTCTCTCTCCAACTTCGCTTCCTGTCTCAATACTGTCCTATCTAATAAAGGCAAAAAGGCCAAAAATAAATCTTTAAAAAAAGCAAAAAAAAAATGTAGGTAAATAAATGAATGGAGCACAACCATGCAACAGAACTCAGATAAGATCGGAAGAAACAAATCTTGAAAGACTAAATTACACGTTTGTTTTTAGCGACAGACTTCAGCCACTGTTTAAACTCGTCTTTCTCCAACCAGGATTACGCAAACTCCCATTTTCCCATTTTGCCGTCTGTTTCACTCTATGGTTTCGCTACATGTGGAGAGCGTCACATCACCTTCCTGTGTTTGTCACAAATTACGCGACATCACCCGCACGGAACCACCCCAGCCCGAACCAATCGCGTGGATCGAGAATGCCGTTGTCAATATTAGGGGGAAAATAAATATATGTATGCTTTTTTGGAGTCAAACACTTTGGACACTGCTTGAACAAAATTTAAGACAACTTTAAGATAACTTTCATCAACTTTTAATACTTTTTAAGCCTTGCGGACACCCTTGAGTCTCTTTCACAAAACTCTAATCAACAGTCTCTCAAACAGCAATCAATGCTGCTTATCACTTTATAACGGGTAACCGAAGCTGATGAGAAATAAACCCTTCTGAGTGTTTTTCAGAGCGGTTTACTGCACCAGAAAACAAGCTCAGCTGATGCAGCCAAAAGCAGAAGTCATAAGATTTGATATAACCCCTGCTCACATGATGCACGGCATATTAGCTCTCTCTCCCATCCATAACTGGAGCTTCGCTAAGAATGAGCCTCTTATCTCGCCTGTGGTATTTTTAGGTTGTGTGAAAGGTTACTAGCGAACAGAGCGACACAGAGGAAATTAGGGCACAAGAACCCAAGACAGATTATTTTCCTTAAACTCTCTCTTTTGCTCGGTTATCCGTGACGGGATGGTTCAGTCAGAGTCCCACATGCATCCCTCGCTCATTGTGACGCATACGAAAAAAATAGAATAGTTGCGTAATGTGGGAGGGGGGAAACTCTTTGAAGTGTTTGCAAAAAAGTGTAAAATGGAGCATTTTAGACATGAACTAGAGCTTTGAGAGATATAAAGGAGATTATACAAAGGCAAGGGAATGTATACGTCAGCTACATGTGTTTTGCAAAACCTCTGCAATAAAACTTGTGCTAAAAGTTGTGTTGGTTACCCTGTAAAAAGAAATATTATTTTTAATGGTCTTGTTTCAATACCATTTAGATTTAGTTCAAATGTTTTAAACAATCTAAAGGTCAAGAGGCATTAATAAAAAAAAATACAGTTTTGTTTTCAGAAATATTAGGTAAAAATTAAGTGTGTTTTTCTTTAAAACAAGCAAAATATGAATGCAAATGAGAAAAGTACAATAAACACACTTCAAACTGAAAGCAGTGTTTTATTTTAGTTACCGCACTGGCAGATTATTATTCTGCTTCATTGTAATTATTTTGTGTCGTGCAAAGAAAGGCATGAAAATAATACTTTATTTGTCAATAATATGTCCCTATACAGTACATATCATTAGTGTGAAAAGGAGCAAAAGTCGCTAGAGTCACACTGCTCCGTAATGTTCATTTTATCCAAAAACTGCAGTCAAATGTGTGTTGAAGTACATGTTTTGCAGTTTCTACATTTTATTAACATAAAAATATAATAGTTGCGTAATGTGAGGGAAGGGAACCTGTGCAAAAAATGCATAACTTTGCAAACAACGTGTATAATGGAGCACTTTAGACATGAACTAGAGCTTTGAGAGATATAGAAGAGATTACACAAAGACAAGGGAATGTAAGTGTCAATAAGATGCTTTTTTTGTGAAAAAGGTTATTGCTAGGGTATTTTTTCAAGTTGTTGTGCTGGTTTCATTGCAAAAATGTATAT
>CAIGQZ010000686.1:21343-58577 GCA_903798205.1 Danio tinwini | reverse complement strand
GTCAAGTCAAGTCAAGTCAAGTCAAGTCAAGTCAAGTCAAGTCAAATTAAGTCAAATTGAGTCAAAAGTCAAGTCGAGTCAAGTCAAGTCAAGTCAAGCAAAGTCAAGTCAAGAAAAGTCAAGTCGAGTCAAGAAAAGTCAAGTCAAGTCAAGGAAAGTCAAGTGAAGTTAAGAAAAGTCAAGTCAAGGAAAGTCAAGTTGAGTCAAGAAAAGTCAAGTTAAGTCAAGCCAAGTCGAAGAAAGACAAGTCAAATCAAGACAAATCAGGTCAAGTCAAGTCGTTAAATTAAATTCAATTAAATTAAATTAAAGTCGAGTTAAGTCAAGTCAAGTCAAAAAAAGTAAAGTCAAGAAAAGTCAAGAAAAGTCAAGTCAAGGTAAGTTGAGTCAAGTGAAGTTAAGTCAAGAAAAGTCAAGTTAGGTAGAAAAGTTAGGTCGAGTCAAGTCAAGCAGAGTCAAGTCAAGTTAATTTAAGCTAAGTTTTGTAGTACTTAAGTGTTGTAAGTTAACTGTTGTTAGTACTTCAAAACATTGGTGTATGACAAAAAATAATGTACAAAATGCAGTAATTTACCATAAAATATTTTTAACGGTTAAATTCTGGCAACCCCAGCTGCATTTTTTTACTATAAATTTTATGGATATTTCTTTACAGTGTACACTTTACATTTCAGACATCATAATTTTATTAAATGTAACCTAACAATTACAGTCCCACAACCTGTTTCCCCAATATCACCTCCCCTTCTGCTATGCAAGCAAATCTGCTTTCAAAAGTGTTCAAAATTCCTCATTTAATCGGTTAAATAAGTACATCATCTGTGTGTTTAAAGTGCACTTATTGTTTTTAATAACTTCAATTAAATAAGTGAATTAATCAGCATCTTCAAATGCTATTATTATTTTTCAGTGTTTTTCTCTAGAGTTGAATACTGAGACTGTGTAGTGTCTTTATTTTCATTCATCTGAAAGGCCACAGGGGCTCTTAATAACGGGCACCAGGTGAAGGACAGGGTACTGCTGAGGTAAATTAAGTTCTTAACATCACTGTCCGTCATGTGATAAACAGAGGCATTCCCTGGGCACAGGCAGTTATAATAAAAATACTCATCATCTGAAAAGGTCAGCAGTCCATTCGGTCACACTGTGCAGTAGTACGTTTATTTACACTAACTGCCATTATTGTGAACATCTGGGAAAGTAACATTGTTAGTTCATAGAGCAGCCATATATAAGTCATTTTGCACATCTAATGATGATATGTCTTGAATGCATTATTTCCTATTTAATTAGATGCACGTTAAAATATTCTCATTGCATGTCATAGATTATAAAAGCCTATTTGGTTTCAAAACAATGACCTTATAAAAGACGTTTACAACCCTGCTGTTGAAGTAAACAAGTCTATTGAGCACAGATAGACTGGTGTTCTTGCAAATTACTGTTCTACTGATACAAATACAGCTTACAAATTATACATTATGCACATTACATTATACTATATAGAAGTTGTTAAGAACAAAATACACAAAAGTAAAATGTCTAAAGTGCATGGCAAGAAAACAGTTAAAGACCATCTACAGACCGAGCCTCCTCCATTTTGCCTCTTTACTTTCTCTTTACTTTACCTCTTTACTTCACTCCTTAACAGACCTCCTTTTCAGACCAGCACATCCATGAGTCCACAAAGTGCCACAAATGGAGCTGCTATTTAAACAACATGGCACAAAACATGAAAATGATAGCTGCACCGGTTTGAAAATAGCAAAAAATCCAGTGCGTCGTGCCTGGCGCCGTATTGTGTCGGGTTTATGATAGGGCCCACTGTGTGCATTCTGATAGATAGTTGAATGAGAACATATAGTTATAATAATAATAATAATAATAAAAATAATAATAATAATAATAATAACAATAATAATAATAATAATAATAATAATAATAATAATAATAATAATAATAACAATAAAATAATAATAATAATAATAATAATAATAATAATAATAATAATAATAATAATAACACCTGTGGTGTAAAGTAACTAATTACAAATACTCAAACTACTGTAATTGAGTAGTTTTTCTCAGGAATTGTAATTTACTGAGTTGTTTTAAAAATGTGTACTTTTACTTTTCCTTGAGTACATTTTCAGTGCAGTATCTGTACTTTCACTCCACTACTTTTTCAACCTGCAGTAACTATTTTCTTGTCCATGGAATTAGAAAAATCAGTCCTGTGATTCCTGTCCAATCAGATCGCACATACCCAGGGCCGGATTAACTAATGGGCATTATGGGCACAGGCCCAGGAGCCTGTGCGCACTTGGGGCCCCTGCGAGGGTGGCAAAATGCCGATTTTGGAGTGTCTATTAAGGCGAAGAGCAAATAGCGCACCTCGTTGTAATAAACTAGTTGAGTGATTCACGCCCATCCCTGCTTGATTGACAGTGACAACATAAGTAATGAGCACAGCAGTTATCAGCGTGAGTGGTGTAGCTCGTAAAGCGCATGGCAACATATTTTGACGCGATCAATTATGAACCCGGTTCGAATCCAGCGTCTGATGAACACGTTCTTCTTCTTTTTTTTCTCACTACATATCAGATTTTGCCTACTCTTCATCAGGAGGAATCTATGTATTATAGAGGACTCAGATTCATAGAACTGGTTCGGAGAGGTGTTATATTCAAATCATATGCATTATAAGTTTGTAAAAGTTAAATATACATTTTAAGTACTGCTTCAGTGAACTTGAACAAGTATAATAAAATCCATTAATTTTCAATAGTTGTAGAAGTATTTTTTTTAAATGTGCTTTAAATGCTTTAAAAATAGGTTATATCTTGGTAGTAATATGTACTGTATATCATTTATTTAAAAAATGTGGACAATACATTATAGATTAATTTTATTAAAAAATATTATATTAATCTTATTTTTTTATTCAACTATAGGGGTGCGGCCAGGTAGGGGGCCAACAGGACATTGTGCCCAGTCCTTAATCCGGGCCTGCACATACTGTAAAAGGTAAATCGCATAATAATGAACTACCTCAAGACGTGTGCACTTTATAATTGCAGCAAACTGTTTGGAAGTATTAAAAGTGTCCACATTGACTGTTTAGATGCAGGTCACTATTGAGAAGATGACAAATGTTTACTGTATGATGACCGAAATGGCCTTAAACACCCAGCAGGCACAGGACGTCAACATGACGTCTGATTGACGTTAAACCCTAACGTGATGGGGACTTTGCATTTTGTTTGGAAATGAAAATCGGGTTGACGTCAGAACTCAACGTCAGGCCAATGTCAATGTCTAACCTAAAACCAACCAAATATCAACGTCTAATGATGTTACAGCTTGACGTTGTGTGAACGTTATCCCTATGACATCTATCAGACGTTGGATTTTGGTTGCCGTACCTGATGAATAAATGTCAGTATTTGACGTCATATATGATGTTGGTTTAAGATGTTGGCTCGACGCTGGATCTTGGTCACTTTCTGACAATTATCAATGTCATTTGACGTCATTATTGGACATCAAAATAACAATGTCCTTAGATGCTGGCTTGATGTTTTTATTTTGGTCATCTGACATTACAACCTAAATCTAACCTAATTTTAATGTCTCATGATGTTGTGTGCCTGCTGGGCAATAACTAAAAGCACTACAGAAGGTTATGTTTACACACACATGCACAAATTACATGTAAACACATCAGCTTTTAACAGTGTAATACTCACTACTCATTACTCTTGAGTACTTTTAAAAGGGCTACTGTTTACTCATACTTTGAGTAATATTTACAGCAGATACTTTTACTCTACTTGCACTACATTTTTAGACAAGTAATGGTACTTTTACTTGAGTATGATTTTTCAGTACTCTTTCCACCACTGAATAACACTAATAATAATAAAAATAATAATAATAATAATAATTCCTTACATTTATATAGCGCTTTTCTAGACACTCAAAGCACTTTACGCATTATTGGGGGGGGGGGGGGGGGTATCTTTTGGTCATTGGATTTTCATTTTAAAAACAGATATTGAAAGATGAAAAACAAGTCGTTTTTTGATTTTCGTTTAAAAAAAATATGAAAATTGAAATACAATGCGGTTTTTTGATTTTCGTTTTTGAATTTTAAAACGAAAATAAAAAAACGACTCGTTTTTCTTTTTTATGGTGAAAAACGGAAAAGCAAAATAAAAAAATTTGACTTTCATTTTTTATTTTCAAATAACAAAAAAAAAAATCACCAGAAAACCAAAACAAATAAAGACACAAAGGCAATAAAATAGATTAAAACTATCATTTTAAAGCTGTACAAATGTGACTTTACATGCATCAGCTGCCGACCGGAAGTTCTTAGCATTTTTCTTGCGCATACATGCAAAGCATAATGGGTAATTTTGCGTTCTAAGAAAAAGATCTATAGGCTATTATTTTTCCCAACTTAATAATGGTATAAAAGGTTTTAGGACTTGTAATGGTATAAAAGGACTTGTAATATGTAAAATGGTATAAAAGGACTTGTAATAATGGTATAAAAGGACTTTTGATAACAGGATTTTACATATTTTCCTCATTTAAGCCGGTTATATGGAACAACATAATTGATGATATATGCATTATTTGCATTGCTGAACAGTTTTCTGAAAATAAAGTTTATTGTTAAAATCACTTGTACTTCAGGAGTGACAGTAACATCAGACATTCGTTTGGAATCATTGCTCATCTCTCTGTGTTAAAGTTATATATAGGAGTAGTAGGTTATTTTTTTAACCATTTCAATTGATGTATTAAAAATCTGCTGCTATATTTGCACATGGCTATATGAAATTAGGGATAGACCCACTGTAGCAGGGTGATGACGCATGCACTCAGCTTGTGATAGTCCGTTTTTAAAAAGACACGGTATGCTTATCAGGGTGTTTGTGCAGCATGCCTCCTTTCAGATAAAATTAATTGTTAATTTTTATTTTACAATACTATGACTTAATAAAATTCAATTCAATTCATCTTTATTTGTATAGCGCTTTTACAATGTAGATTGTGTCAAAGCAGCTTCACATAGAAGATTATAGTGAATTGAAACAGTGTCAGTTCAGTTTTCAGAGATAAGTTCAGTTCAGTTTAGCTTAGTTCAGTGTGGGTTAATAATCACTACTGAGAGTCCAAACACTGAAGAGCAAATCCATCGATGCGCAGCTCTACAGATCCCGAACCATACAAGCCAGTGGCGACAGCGGCGAGGAAAAAACTTCACCAATTGGCGAAAGTGAAGAATTTAATTCTCGAGAGAAACCAGGCTCAGTTGGGCACGACCATTTCTCCTATATAGCCAAACGTCTTGTGCAGAGCTGCAGTCTAGGCGCAGTAGCTGGACCTCAGCGAAGACACGTCTGTCCTTGGAGCATCACAGGAATCAGTCTCAAAATGTGCGTAACGAACAATTGTATTAAAACCTCCCTCACTTGAAATGATTTGTGGTAAAACTTGGGAAAGTGGAAGTATTATGGTTTTAACAATATTAAAACTTTCTTTTCAGAAAAGTGTTCCGTGTCCCGTTATAACAAAAAAAATACATTTTATAACATTTTTAAGTGGGAAAAAATAATAGCCTTTAAGCAGGCGAGCAGGTCAGCATTGTGTCACCATGAATGAGTCGGCCTATCTGGTTTCGGAATATAAAAACAAGTCTTCATTCGTTTTTGTTTTCTGGTGATTTTATTTTTTGTTATTTGAAATAAAAAAATTAAATCAAATTTTGATTTTTTGTTTTTTCACCATGAAAATGAAAAACAAGCAGTTTTTTTATTTTCATTTTAAAATTCAAAAACGAAAATCAAAAATGCATTGTACTTAAATTTTCATTTTTGAAATTTTAAAACAAAAATAAAAAAAACTGCTTGTTTTTCGTTTTTCAATATCTGTTTTTAAAATGAAAATCCATTTTCAAAAGATACCCTTACCCTTCACATCCACCACCATTGTGTAGTATCCACCTGGATGATGCGACAGCAGCCATATTGCGCCAGACCGCACACCACACACGAGAGATGGAGTGATGAAGCCAATTATGATATGGGGATGGTTAGGAGGCCAGTGGGCAAATGTGGCCAGGATTAAACACCTACTCTTTTTCGTAGGACATCCTGGGATTTTTAACGACCACAGAGAGTTAGTACCTTGGTTTAAAGTCTCATCCAAAAGACAATGCTCACTGAGCAGTATGGAGTCCCCATCAATATACTGGGGCGTTAGGACCCACACAGACCACAGGTTGAGCGCCCCCTGCTGATCTCACTAACCAAGCTAGCTGTCCCATGTGGTCTCTCATCCAGGTACTGACCAGGTGCAGCCTGCTTGGCTTCAGTGGGCCACCATGTGAGAGTAGCAGAGAGCTAGCTGCCGGCACAGTTACAGTTAGATACAATTACTGGCCACTTTATTAGGTACATCTTACTAGTACCGGGTTGGACCACTTTTGTCTTCAGAATTGCATTAATCCATCGTGGCATAGATTCAACAAGGTACTGAAAAAAATCCTTAGAGATTTTGCTCCATATTAACATGATAGCATCACGCAGTTGCTGCAGATTTGTCGCTGCACATCCAAGATGTGAATCTCCTGTTCCACCACATCCCAAAGGTGCTCTATTGGATTGAGCTCTGATGACTGTGGAGGCCATTTGAGTACAGTGAACTCATTGTCATGTTCAAGAAACCAGTCTGAGATGATTCACGCTTTATAACATGGTGCGTTATCCTGCTGAAAGTAGCCATCAGAAGATGGGTACACTGTGGTCATAAAGGGATGGACATGGTCAGTAACAACACTCAGGTAGGCTGTGGCATTCACAAGATGCTCAATTGGTACTAATGGGCCCAAAGTGTGCCAAAAAATATCCCCCACACCAGTACACCACCACCACCAGCCTGAACCGTTGATAGAAGGCAGGATGGATCCATGCTTTCATATTGTTGATGCCAAATTCTGATCCTACCATCCGAATGTCGCAGCAGAAATTGAGACTCATCAGACCAGGCAATGTTTTTGCGCAATTTGCATTAACAAAAGATTGGACAGGTGTACCTAATAAAGTGGACAGTGATTGTATTGGAAAACCAAGTAATAGCTGCTTTGATAATCTCTGTGCACATACCTTGTGGCTGCGCACTCTGAAAACTTTACCAGGAGGATAAATTGATAAGGGTTTCATCAGCAGGCAGATTTTCTGTTTGTTGTTGTCAGCGTAACTGAGAAATAAGCTGTAAAGGCTTACAGCCGCTGCATCACAAATTGCATAGCAGGTACTGCATTTGGTTTAAAACTTTCCATTAAACCATTGAACTAAAATAATACAAATAAAATTTATTTAGCATGAAAGAAATTGAACTACAATCCTGATGTTGTCACTGTCATGCGATCTACATACAGTTTATTCACATATTATATAATATGGAAGTAGGCATAATTGGACGTTTTTGCTTTCACCAAGAGCAGCATGGTATAATGAATGATCCATGAGGTATTTTGAGCTCAATTTCCCAGACACATTCTGGGCACACCTGAGACTTATATTACATCTTATTAAAGGGCATAGTAGGAATGTTGCTGAAAGTAGGCCATGCAGGTACTTTTTGCTTACTATTTTTATGAACGATATTGCATTAAATAGCACACTTACACACGTTTTATTAATTGGAAATACACATATTCAGATAGAGGGAGCTTTTGCTTCCACTAAAAGAAGTAGACATTGAAAGTGTGGTACATTAAACGATCCATAAGGGATATTCAGCTAAATCTTTTGTGAAATCTTTTGTGAGATTTTAATTTAAACAGAAAACTATCATAAATGAGTTGAAAAACATCACTCTTTTTAGCTGTAACAAGTTGAAGTCATTTCTTTTAAGTTGATACAAGAGTTCACTATAGGTGACTTGAATAAACTAAACTGGCCGTAGTGTATGTGTGTGAATGAGAGCGTATGGGTGTTTCCCAGTAGAAGGGCAACACATATGTGTAAAACATATTTTGAAAAAGTTGGCAGTTCATTCCACTATGGCAACCCTTGATGAATAAAGGGACTAAGTCGAAGGAAAATGAATGAATAAATGGCCAAATTTGCACAGCTCACAGTACTGCATAAGCAGAAATGTGCTCATATTCAGCAAAGCCTGCATTATTGAACGAATATGAGCTTCATTACATTGCAGGACATGCAATATTTTGATTTTGCTTGCTTTCATGTATTCTCTTGACATTCTCCTGATATTAATAAATTGCTTTCGTTGTGGAATTTCTGTTATAAAAAAAAAATAATACTTAATCTGAAATCCTAAAACAACCCCTTCGATGATGATTTTTCACAAACAAACATAAATAAATGTATAATTAAACATAAACGAATCAATTAATGATAATTTTAAAAGTGCATATTCCGTTTTTGCACTCATTTTATGTATTCATGCATGCTTTATTTTCTCTTATGCTTATACTACTTCATTATTTTTGCATCTGTAAAATAAAATGATGATTCTAATATTTAAAGTTTCAGTTATGAGAATACATTGTAAAAAATTCTTGCAAAACATACATTCAGCAAAAGATTATTGCTGCCTTAAAGAACACCTATGATGAAAATCATCTTTTGTAAGCTGTTTGGACAGAGCTGTGTGTAGTATAGAGTGTCCACTGTCATATTGGAGTAATAGAAACACAATAAGTCTCTTTTTTTTTTTCCTGAATAGGATCTAAATCCCTCTCATTTTGAGGCCCACCGCAACGTGACGTAGGAGTGCGGTTTTCCCCGCCCACCAAATTGATTGACAGACTCCATGTTTCTATAATAACACGTATACATGTCCACAGAACATTTAAAACATTTTAAAAACAGAGCATGTTTGTAATAAAGACAGTAAAATCGCCATGTAATTCTTAACCGCTATAATCACCACAGCCATATGGTGCCAGTAAACGCTATTATGTGTCAGTGAGTACTGCAAATGGCATTTGTGTGAGACACTTGGTATTTTTGGCTTGTATTTCAGCTTCATCCGTGTCGGTTGGATGAATGGACAGACGAACAGACGGACAGAGGGACAGAAGCGTTGGTGGGTTGGTGGATGGATGGGTTAGTAGATGGATGGATAGATGGGTTAGTAGATGGATGGATGGGATGGTGGATGGATGGATGGATGGATGGATGGATGGATAGACAGATGAGTTGATGGACGGATGGAAGAACGGGTGGATGGATGGAGAGGTGGGTTGATGGATGGATGGTTTGGTAGATGGACTGACCGAAGGGTGGATGGATGGATGGGTTGGTAGATGAACAGACAGATGGATGGATTAGTGGATGGATGGATGGATGGATGAATGGATGGACAGATGGGTTGGTAGACGGACGGACAGATCGGACAGATCGGACAGACGGACGGATGGGTTAGTAGATGGATGGATGGATGGGTAGGTGGATGAATGGATAGATGGATGGATGGGTTGGTGGATGGATGGATGGATGGATGGATGGATGGATGGATGGATGGATGGACAGATGGGTTGATGGACGGACGAACGGGTGGATGGATGGATGAATGGATAGGTGGGTTGATGGATGGATGGATGGGTTGGTGGATGGATGGATGGATGGATGGACAGATGGGTTGATGGACGGACGGAAGGGTGGATGGATGTGTTGGTAGACGGACGGACAGATGGATGGGTTAGTAGATGTATTGATGGATGGGTAGGTGGATGGGTTGGTGGGTGGATGGATGGATTAGTGGATGGATGGATGGGTTGGTAGACAGACGGATAGATGGATGGATTAGTAGATGGATTGGTTGGTGGGTGGATGGATGGATGGATTAGTGGATAATGGATGGATGGATGGATAGATAAATGGATGGGTTAGTGGTTGGATGGATGGATAAATGGATGGATGGATGGATGGATAGATGAATGGATGAATGGATGGATGGAAGGTGAACGGGTGGATGGATGGACAGGTGGGATGATGGATGGATGGTTTGGTAGATGGACTGACAAAAGGGTAGATGGATGGGTTGGTAGATGGACGGATGGACAGATGGATGGGTTAGTAGATGGATGGATGGATGGGTAGGTGGATGGGTTGGTAGACAGATGGACGGATGGACGGATGGATGGGTTAGTAGATGGATGGGTAGGTGGACGGGTTGGTAGGTGGATAGATGGATAGGTAGGTGGATGGGTTGGTAGATGGATGGATGGATAGATGGATGGGTAGGTGGATGGGTTGGTAGATGGATGGATGGATGGATGGATGGATGGATGGATGGATGGATGGATGGATGGATGGATGGATGGATGGATGGATGGATGGATGGATGGGTTGGTAGGTGGATGGATGGATAGATGGATGGGCATCTGATGGGTATTTTGAGCTGAATCTCAGACACATTCTGGAGACACCAAAGGCTTATCTTAAATCTTGTAAAAGAGGTAAAATAGGTGCTCATTAAATACTTTAGTTAGATCAACTTTTCTAGTCATGTCAACTTATATCAATCAAAGTGACTAAAAATATTAAGTTAACCTTTGTATAACAAACAATTTAGTTAAAAGATGATTAATGTATTAGAATAAGATAAAGCAAGATCAAATATTTTTTGTCTTGTCTTTTTGTCATTACATTTTTTACAGTGTATTACTGTACAACATGTTTTACTGAAATCCAAAAGCATACAGAGCACACAGAGTCAGTTTAAAGCAATTTAACCTGCAGCACTTTCTTCTAAAGGTATTTTTATCTGCAAAAGGCAGGGAAATGAAGTAAATAAATGAAACCGTAACCTGCGAGCAAAGCACACACTGGGTTTGTTGACCACAGACAGCAGCGGCATCATTACACAGCACAATGAAATGAAACGTGCATGGAAGGAAATGACAGTTAGATGACATTTCCCGTGAGTCTCCACATGGCCGTTAATCCAGCTGCTCTTGTGTCAGTGTCTGTGTGTCACACTGCTCTCTGTGTAATTCATCAGGCCTCATCATTTCCTCTTATATCGCACAACACAGTCACAGTGTCAAACACACACACACATTATTGACAACAGATGGATGGATGGATGGATGGATGGATGAATGGATGGATGATCAGTGGACAGACGGGTGGACAGATGGATGGGTTGGTGGGTGTATCGACGGGAAGGATGGATATAAGAGGTGGACAAATGGATGGATGGACAGACTGATAGATGGATGGAGAGTTGGTGGATGGATGGATTAGTGGATGGATAGCTGGATGGATGGATGGATTGGTGGATGGATGGATGGGTGATGGGATAGATGGAGAATTGGAATGATGTATGGATGGATGTATGTATGTATGGATGGATGGATGGATGTAATGATGGATGGATAGGTTGGTGGGTTGGTGGATGGATTGAGAGATTAGTGGATTGACAGTTGGATGGATGAATGGATGGACGAACTAAATGGATGGATGGATTGGTGGGTTGGTGGATGGATGGATGGAGAGTTGGTGGATAGATAGATTAGTGGATGGACAGATGGAAGGATGACTGGATGAACGGACGGACGGACAGGATGGATGGATGGATTAGTGGATAGAATGATGGACGTACAGGTTGGAGGGTCAGTGAATTGATGAATGGATGGATGGATGGATGAATGGATGGACTGACAAATGGATGGATGGATGGATGGGTTGGTGGACTGATTGATGGATGATGGATTAGTGGATGGATGGATGGATAGATGGATGGGTGGATGGATGGATGGAATGATGGATGGATGGATGGATGGATGGATGGATGATTGTAATACTGGTTGGTTGGATGGATTCATGGATGGATAATTGGAATGATGTATAGATGGATGGATGAATGGATGGTTGGGTTGGTGGATGGATGGATGGATGGATTGGTGGATGTAATGGTGGATGGACGGGTTGGTGGGTTGGTGGAACAATTGGTGGATGGAAGAATGGATTGGTGGATGAAATGATGGATGGATGGATGGATGGATGGATGGATGGATGGATGGATGGATGGATGGATGGATGGATAGATTTGAAAAAGAATTACAATTTAACAAGATGGCTAAATAATTTTTGCATTAAATGTTGTACATCTGAGTCAATGAGACTGAGGACTGGAATATAGCCATAAAGTCAAGAACCCACTCCCATGATGTACTGCAAAGTTAATTTCTATTGCTGTCAAAATACATTAATACATACTAAATATATCATTTCACATATTAATCACCTATTCAAAACTTAAACCCGCACGAATCTAAATGTGTGCACTGTTTTGTGTGCTTGACATCAGCTGAGTTATATAAAGTGATCTGAAAAAACTGCAGCTTGTTTCCAATTATTTTTGTTAAAAAGTGACTCATACTCAGGGAAATATAGTATATCTGTCATAAGTGCAGACAGGAAGCTGTCACACAGGGAAGTTCTCAGAAGCTCTTTAATTGGCGTCCCAGATGGCAGAGCTTCAGTGTGTTTAGGGATTTCTCACCGAAACAAAACAGGTACAAAAGTTCACAAGTTCACTGACCATCAACACCGAAGCACCCAGAGGCAGTTCACTTCACACACAAGACTGTACTTCAGATGAAAGACAGTACAACAAAGTATTACAGGACAGTTTAGAGAATGCATGCTATTATTCATCTCTAAAATAAAGATGTTTTCCAAAATATGCATTGATATGTTATTGATATGTTATGCATGATATGATGTTTAAAAACAGAAGAAAAAATCTGTCATATATGCCTTTAGCATAGGAAACATTTTATTTTCATTATAAAAAAAATTATTATAAAAAATCTCTTCAAATTAGGCATTTTGATAATATTTTTAAATATGTAACTTATAAGATGCATGATTAATAATCTGTTCAACAGTTTTCTACAATCATCTGAGGTTAAACTAAGTCTTTTGGCAAGTTTTTTGGTCATGCAGACAGAATCTTGTATTTTATGCAGATTATTATGTACAATTTCACCTGGTTGACATATTTATTATTAGAATGGTACGCTGTCCATTGAACTGTTTATTCATATTATATATATATATATATATATATATATATATATTCACCGGCCACTTTATTAGGTACACCATACTAGTACCAAGTTGGACCCCCTTTTGCCTTCAGAACTGCCTTAATCATTCATGGCATAGATTCAACAAGGTACTAAAAATATTCCTCAGAGATTTTGCTCTACATTGACATGATAGCATCACGCAGTTGCTGCAGATTTGTCGGCTGCACATCCATGATGTGAATCTCCCGTTCCACCACATCCCAAAGTTGCTCTATAGGATTTAGTTCTGGTGACTGTGGAGGACATTTGCGTACAGTGAACTCATTGTCATGTTCAAGAAACCAGTCTGAGATGATTCACGCTTTATGACATGGTGCGTTATCCTGCTGGAAGTAGCCATCAGAAGATAGTACACTGTAGTCATAAAGAGATGGACATGGTCATGGTGACATTAGCACGATGCTCAATTAGTACTAATGGGCCCAAAGTGTGCCAAGAAAATATGCCCCACACCATTACACCACCACCAGCAGCCTGAAAAATTGATACAAGGCAGGATGGATCCATGCTTTCATGTTGTTGATGCCAAATTCTGACCCTACCAGACCCTACCTGGACGTCTTGACCATGTCTACATGCCTAAATGCATTGAGTTGCTGCCATGTGGCTGATTAGAAATTTGCATTACCGAACAATTGGACAGGTGTACCTGATAAAGTGGCCGGTAAGGTGCTCATTATTTTGCATTGTGTGTATATATTTTAAATGGTTTAAATTAATCTGAATGCATACTGTATACATGACCCTGGACAACAAAAACAGCCTTCTATTGCACAGGTATATTTCTGGAAATAGCAAAAATACATTGTATGGGTCAAAAATTATTTATTTTTCTTTCATGCCAAAAATAAGTTAGGGTAATTAGGCAAGTCATTGTATATATGTAGTAACGATGGTTTGTTCTGTTGACAAATATTGCTTAAGGAGGCTAATAATTTTCACCTTAATGTTTTTTTTTTATTATTTTTTATTATTTATTTATTATTATAAAACTGCTTTTATTCTAGCCGAAATAAAACAAATAAGACTTTCTTCAGAAGAAAAAATATTGTAGGAAATATTGTGAAAAATTTCTTGCTCTGTTAGGAAGCTGTTTAAAAAAAATGAACAATGCAACACATTTTTGAAAATCCTTATCCAAAAACACACACGCTGATCCAGCACATGGGGGGAAAAAGAGTCATCTGGAAAACCCACAAACAAACAGACATGCAGAGGCAACGATAGAAGAGAAGTGAAGAGAGGCATAAAGCACAAGAAGTGAGGAAATGAGTGGACAAGGTGATTCAAAGGCTGATAAAAGCTTCTGTGATCAACACACACCTTCTCTTTCATGTGAATGGAGAACAGAGGAATAAATGATAGCAGGTGCCAGATCTGACTCTGAGCATCAGTCTAATTCTGGGCTCCAGTCAGTGTGGAATAGTGCTGCTAGATATCTTGAGACAGGTTTTAAGTTTTATGCGTCTTCGTACCTGCGCAATTATGAAGGTAAGTTCAGCTAGCCTGTAAGCTAACGTAAATACTATTCTTACGATCTGTCTATCTGCAGCTTTATCACATTAGTCAAAAATATAATAGGAGTACGTAATTCTGTCTCAAGGTGTCAGGTAAAACAGGGCAGGAATGAGATCTCAGTGAGAGCTTATTACTAGGCCCACACGGAATCTGCAAGCGCAGAATTCCGCAGATTTTCCGCAGATTTCCGCAGATTTTTAGCCCATCATTAATTCTGTTTATTTACTTACAGTTAACTATTTACTGTTAATCTAATTTAATTAGCATTTTAAACATTTAAAAAAGTTAAAAAGATATTATTTTTTTTCACACTTTAAGGTTTTAGCTATGATATTCCTAAAATAATTCCGCAGAAATCCACAGATTTTTACCAAAATTCTCAGCAGAAATAGCAAAAAACTTCCGCAGATTCCGTCTGGCCCTGCTTATTACTACCAATCTATGAAGGAATCGGAGTGTCCTCATTAGCTGAGAGTAGGACAGCATAAATGTGAAGTTCTGTCCCGTTCATGGATAATCACAGAAACACAGACAATATCTTAGCTTGTAAGCATGATTATTGAGCAAAATATATTAGGAATAAAATAATACAATGCAGTTCCATCCACGACAGACAAATAGCACTGTGTTATTGCTGAAACAGTGGCAATACAGATGCAGTGTAACAGTGTAGATGACATGCTTTCTATTTAGTCTATAACATTGTAGTTAAATGGGAGGGTGACTCAAAACAATAAGGTGGTATTAGGTAATTTAACATCAACAATATGTCTATTGCAGTATTTATTCGTTTTTTACGTTACTGAACAAATGCTTATTCATTGTGCTTGTTAACTCACAATGAAACAGCTAAAGTTAACAAGCATGAGTTTGGAGTTTAATTAATTAGTAAATTAGTTTACCTATGATTAAGTGCTGTACAAGTATTGTTTATTATTAGTTCATGTGAGCAAATACATTAACAAACATTAACTAATGAAACCTTATTTTAAAGTGTGACTAATGAGAGTTACTTTTAAATTATTTAAAATAATGATTTACAGTGTAGTTTAACCTTAAGATATTGGTGCAGATGCAGAACACATTTCACTTAGCTGGCCCCTTCAAACTGCTTTTGTTCAACCTCAAACTGTTCATGTCTTTACCTGTTCCAAATATAGACGGATAAGGTTCTAAATGTGTTGCTTAAGGGGATAGTTCATCCAATATTAATACTTACTCTCCCTCAAGTGGTTTTAAACCTTTATGAGTGTTCGTCTCATGTTGAACACAAAAGAAGATATTTTGAAGAATGCTGAAAACCTGTATCCATTGACTTCCATAGTAGGGAAAAGAACTACTATGAATATCAGTGGTTGCAAGTTTCCAGCATTCTTCAAAATATCTTCTTTTGTGTTAAACAGCAGAAAGAAGCTCAAACAGGTTTGGAACAAGTGAAGGGTGAGTAAAAATAATTTTTAGTTTTGGGTGAACTGTGTTTAATGACTCTCTTTAAAACCCATTAATATTCTTGTTTCTGTTTTCTAGGTAACATTATGAGATTCAGAGCTAGACAAGTATACGTGTTACTCCATCCTGGAGCGGACATCCATCAGAAAATCCATGCCATCATCTGCTAGTTATTAGCTCCTGCTCTTGTGTGGCTGAGAGTGGGATATGCAAACTTTTGGTTGCCTTGCTTTTCCACACAGCTCATTACTCTAAAATGTGTAATGTCTGTTGTCCCTCCTGCACCCAAACAAGAAAAAGAAGTTGCATAAACCATGAACAATGGTTTGGAATGGATCGATTACGTGTTAAGTTCCATAAAACAGAGGGGTGATTTATTTATTTTTAAATGCGTATCTGGCCAAATACCTCTCTATGCACAAGTTACAGAAGAGGCACCGTGCTGAGAAAACAACTGATTCAGTGTTATTGTTTCTGTTCACCTGAATAAAATATGTTTTTCAAAATGTTTCATTTTTTGACAATTTAATTTTAAATTATATACAGTTAATAATATTTAATATGTGCAGTGAATAAATGAATTTATTCTAAATAAAAAATTGCAATTATAAAGTAGCTTAAGAAATGTTTATCTATATTAATGTTCTGTTTATTTTTTCACTTTAAAGGCAATGAAAATAAACTTTAATTTGCCATTAAAACTCCCTTCTTTAAATGTCTACATCCGGTTGGCAGCTACACACTTGTCTTTTTCTGTTACTGTAAAATTCTCACGTCAAGTATTAATAACCCACCTTTTCTGCACGACTTTGTCTTTTGGAAACGTGTGGAAACTGAGGTAAGAGTGCAATTTCTAACGCTGTACATTGCTGAGCACAGCAGTGGTAGCTAGAAGTACTGTTTTCACATCTTTAAAATGACACTTTCAAACGTTTAGATGTCAGATTTATGTAGCTGACATAAGCGTATATAAGCGGGCTATAATGGCATAAAACATTAAAAACAACTTTCCAAAACGTTGTTTTGATCAGAAGCGCTCCTGTTGTAGCACAGTACTGTACGATCGGCGGAAGTTGTCCGGCGGCCTTGCATTTCACCGGAAATGCGTCACTCGGCGCCGTGCATATAGCCCCTTAACCTGGTTAAGAAATGTCACTTTAAACTGAATACTACACTGAACAAAAATGATATCTGCAGAACTGTTGTAAACTATTTATTTGTGTTGAATTTAAACAAACAAATTAAGTTGAATAAAGTTCTACTTAATTTGTTTGTTTACATTCAGCCCAAATAAATAGTTTACAGCCACTTAACGTAAAAATATTGAGTAAATCCAAGAAATCATCTCTGAATGATTTTTTTCAGTGTAGTATATTGAAAAATATCTAGTAAAATATTATGTACTGTCATCATGGCAAAGATACAGATAATTAATGGTATTATTAATGGTAATACCTTATCAATGGTAACTATGGGATAACAAAAAAAACTGCAGTTTAATGGAATAACAGCACATATTAATCATTCAAACTGTTAACCAAAAAGAAACCATTTAAACATTATTTTTAACATAAAATGTTGTGTTGTTATGTTATAACTCTATTACTATTACTTTTAACAAGATGTTAACGTTACATGTGCTGGTGAAAAATAAAGATGAGAGGTTTGTACTGACTGTATATGTTTTGTATCCTTTATGAACCCAAATAAGGCCTAAATGTAAGTTTTGGGAATTTTTGACTAAGTCTCTGTATGTGTTCACACACTCTCAGAAATAAAGGTACGTGAGCCGTCACTGGGGTGGTACCTTTATAAAAGGTACACATTTGTACTTAAAGGGTCCATATTGGTACCTCAAAAGTATATATTAGTACCTAAACATTTTAAGGAGGAACACTTTTGTACTTTTTAAGTACTAATATGTCCCCTTGAGGTATTAATATGGACCTTTAAGGTAAAAATTTGTACCTTTTGAAAAGGTACCACCGCAGTGACAGCTCGCATTCCTTTATTTCTGAGAGTGTATTTGGGTTTTATATAATCGCAGATGTTCCATTTGGATATTTAGCATTATCATTTATCTGCATCTATAATCAAATCATGTTCATAAAAAGGTTAGTAATTAACATTTATTTATACACAAGTATTTATGCATATAAAGCATTTGTTAAGTGCTTCTTATACGATTTGTGAACTTCAAGTGAGAATGACGTCGACTGCAACTTTCTGTCAAACACCACACTTTCCAAAAGGGTACCATTTGGCAGTGGAGTCACAAGCCTAATAAAGGTGACCCGTACTGATTCGTACCATACACTCTCAGAAACAAAGGTACGCAAGCTGTCATTGGGGTGGTACCTTTTCAAAAGGTAAAAATTTGTACCTTAAAAGGTACATATTAATACATTAAAGGTACATATTAGTACCTAAAAACTATAAAAGTGTTCCTCTTAAAATTTGTAGGTTTTAAGGCACCAATACAGATTCTTTAAGTACAAATGTGTACATTTTGATTACCCCAGTGACAGCTACCTTTATTTCTGAGAGCGTACTGTACCATTCAGTGGAAACGAAGCAAAAGAGGACTTAACTTTGCTGAATTAAGTCCCCATGTGTGTGTGTGTGTGTGTGTGTGTGTGTGCGTGCGTGCGTGCGTGTGTGTGTGTTCAGATGGTAAAACAAAAGAAGAAAAAGTAGCTAAATCTTGAACTCCTCAGATTAAAGAAGAAAAATCTAAATAAATATATAATATAATATATAATAATATAAAATAGTAATAAATGTTTTTGCCCCCAACAAATGTCCTTAGGGAGCCTTGAGGGTTTAAAAAAAATGCGAGCTGTGCTTTACCTGCTGAGGTGGACGAAACGTCTGTCGTCCGTGAAAGATCTGCAGCTGCTTCTGGATGTTCTCGCTCAAACACTGACACACTCGCGCTTTCTGCTCCAGAGAGTCTGCTTCCAGACTCAGAAGACAATCACATTTCTGCTGACACACACACACACACACACACACACACACACACACACACAGAGAGGAATATTGAAGTATGCTAATCTTTAAGCGGTTTGATCAGGAAAAAATCATTTGTTTGGCTTGTTTTGTTTGCAATGCAGAAAAACAGGGAGAGAGAGAGAGAAAGAGAGAGAGAGAAAGAGAGAGAGAGAGAGAAAGCTTTGCTTATTTGTCTCATTAACTGATTTCGAGCGTTGCCAGAAGCGATTAGAGAAATGAGTATGATCCATTTTGTTAATGACAGCCTTCTTAGGATGACAACAGTGCACTTTACTGCTTCACAGTCACAGATAGATGAAGTCTTGTTAATGTCATGCTAATTGATGGCTCCAGAACACACAGTTTATAAGAACAAACACAAACAAACAAACACACACTTGTACAACTATCTTTATGGGGACTTCCCATAAACAGAATCATATTGTTACTGTATATACTGTATATTCTCTCCCCCTATCCACAAACACAACCCTCACAAGAAACATTTCAGATTATTTCATTTGTGATATTTATTTTTCTTCCAACAACTTTTAACCTTTTTAAATAGTATAAAGTGATGTATAATCTGGGTTGGTGTTGTATATTACACCGAGATAACACCCAGCTCTACCTCTCTGGCAAACCCTCTTCTTGTTTTCCACCTTCCCTTACAGTCTGCTTAGCAGAAATCAAATCTTGGCTCTCTCTTAATTTTCTCAAATTAAATAGTTCAAAAACTCTCTAAATCTGACAGCTTTTCTCTTTCTATTGATGACTGTTGCATGTATCCCTCTAAACAGGTCAAGAGTCTGGGTGTCATCCTCGATAGCACCCTATCTTTTGATTCTCACATCAATAACATCACCCGATCTGTTTAATTCCACCTACGCAACATTAACCGTCTCCGCCCTTCTCTTACCCCTCATACCACTGCTGTTCTTATCCGCCTTGTCACATCTCGTATAGATTACTGCAACTCCCTTCTCTTTGGTCTCGCTCATAAATCTCTCCGTAAGCTTCAGTTGGTCCAGAATTAAGCTGCCCGTATCATCACCAGAACCCCTTCTTCTCATCACATCACCCCTTTCCTACAGCAGCTTCACTGGTTACCTGTTCAATATCCAATTGATTTAAAAATTTTGATGTTAACATTCAAGGGCCATCCACAATCTCGCCACTCCATATTTGTCTGCCCTCATCCACATTGCTGCTCCCTCTCAAGATCTTCTTCCTGCCTCCACTTGTCTGTTCCCTCTGCTCGTCTATGGGCAATAGAGCATTTAGCAGCTCTGCTCCCCGGCTTTGGAACTCACTACCACCCGCCATCAGAAACATTGACTCCCTCACATTATTCAAATCAAAACTCAAAACCCACCTGTTTAAGATGGCTTTTAATACTTAATTTGTATCTGCACTATTGTTGTGTTTATTTTTTACATTATTCTTGTTTTACTGTTCGGTGTCCTTGAGTTGCCAGAAAGGTGCCTTTAAATAAAATGTATTATTATTATTATTATTATTATTATTATTATTATCATTATTATTACGCTACAAAAATCTTCGGTCAGATTAGGTCACAAAACTGCATTTATTAACATACATAGTAACCGTTACTATATGCATGAATAATAAGACATAAATGTTGATTTCAATAGTTTACTAATCATTTACTAACTCATTCTGCATGATCTTAAAAACCTCCAATTACTCTTAAATACAAACAGTTTGTAAATAATGCAATACTTAATTTAGTCATGAAAAATCAACCAGTCACAAATTATTAAAGTACAAGTGGTGTTAAAGAGGCCAGCAGGGGGCGCTCAACCTGTGGTCTGTGTGAGTCCTAATGCCCCAGTGACAGTGAAGGGGGCACTATACTGTCAGTGGGCGCCGTCTTTCGGATGAGACGTTAAACCGAGGTCCTGACTCTCTGTGGTCATTAAAAATCCCATGGCATTTCTCGTAAAGAGTAGGGGTGTAACCCCGGTGTCCTGGCTAAATTCCCTTTCAGCCCTTATGATCATGGCCTCTCAATCATGCCTTATCCACCGAATTGGCTCTATCACTGTCTCTCCACTCCCCCAATAGCTGGTGTATGGTGAGCACACTGGCGCCGTTGTCCTGTAGCTGCCGTCGCATCATCTAAGTGGATGCTGCACACTGATGGTGGTGTGGAGAGACCCCCCTCATGATTGTAAAGCACTTTGGGTGTATGGCCATATACAATACATGTGCTATATAAATACACCTTACAAAACATTACATTACAATTATCAAGCACATTATAAATGTGGTTATAAGACAAGAATACAGCATTTATAAATACAGCACTTCAGTTATAACTGCTTACTAACGTTTATCAATGTAGAGTTAACGGCCCATTCACACGGGGCGTCAGCTTCAACGCTTCCCATTCACTTTGAATGGGTGACGTCAAGCATTGCTGAACTGCATTGTGGATCCGTCGGCGCTGCTTCAGTGGCGTTGCTCGCTGCAAAAGTTGGGACTTGCTCAACTTTTCAAGCGCCGACGGAAGCGTCAGCCAATAAGATTGCTGTATGCAAATACACCAGCTCAGACAGTGGCCTATTGCTGACTAATTTCATTGGCTGACGTCGTTGATCGCGTCAGCCTCAGACATGCCCTCTGTCAAGCGTTGACACTGAAGCCCCGTGTGAATGGGGCATAAGGCTTAACAAATAATGAATTCACTAGATGCTAATGCTTAATAAATGATTCATAGTGTGTAGTTATTATAAAGTGTTACCACACCTTCTAATAAACTGCCAGCACATTTTCTGTTATTTTACAGGCTTATTTTTTCTAAATATTATTTATTATACATTAAATTATTTTAAACTACTTAAATGTCAATAAAAGTCACTTTGTTAAAGGTGCTGTAGGTGATTGTCTTCAGTAACATTTTTTTTTTGTGCTGGTTGAAAGTATCTTCACATTCCAATAGTAACGATTAAAGTAAATGATCTAAATGTGTTTTTATATTCTGGCTGATAATTCCCATAATTCTGATAAGTAGCCCAAACTGTCTGTCAGCAAATGTAGATTTGTACATCTGCACACCCGTTCACGCAGATCCGCAGTTTGCACGTGCACACGAGAGAGAGAGAGAGAGAGAGAGAGAGAGGTAAAAACAAATGCTGAATCAAAACTTTTTAAAATCCTGAATGAGTATTGGAGTTAGTTTTGCACGCTGGAGGAAGGACGACACCATGGCTGAAGTATTTCTGTTAGACAGGTAATGTTCTGTTTAAAACTATTTAAGTCATGCAAAGCTGATGTAGATTGTGTTGTTTTGAATGGGTTATCTGCACAGAAGTGTTGTTCAGCCACTGAATTCTTCCGGCGATAGATTGATGTGACTATTTTCGGTGTCAAAAGCTCGCTTACAGCATCGATAATGTAGATTTTTATTTAGTTTAACAACAAAACATCTGTAAAAATAAAGACTATAGAAAACATGCGTCACTCGAAAAGTTTTTAAATGGAGAAAAGTGTAACGATTAATATGGCGAATGAAGCCCCGCCTACAAGTACAGGAGCCAATCATTGATCACTATGGACTGATATTTCTCCGGGGGAAAGCTTGGAACAGACATGTGCTTTTATGACAGTTTGGTGGTCAACAAACGCGTGCACTGGAATCTCAGCAAATACTTGCTTCACACACATAAGACACAGTTAAAGTCAGAATGATTAGCCCCCCCTTTGAGTTATTTTTTCTTTTTTAAATATTTTCCAAATTATGTTTAACAGAGCAAGGACATTTTCACACTATATCTGATAATATTTTTTTCTTTCTGAAAAAGTCTTATTTGTTTTATTTCAGCTAGAATAAAAGTTTTTAATTTTTTTAGAACCAATTTAAGGACAAAATTATTAGCCCCTTTAAACTCATTTTTTGGCTATTGTCTACAGGACAAACCATCATTATACAATAACTTACCTACTTTAACCTGCCTAGTTAACCTAATTAACCTAGTTAAGCCTTTAAATGTCACTTTAAGCTGTATAGAAGTGTCTTGAATAATATCTAGTCAAATATTATTTACTGTCATCATGACAAAGATAAAATAAATCAGTTATTAGAGATGAGTTATTAAAACTAGTATGTTTAAAAACATGAAAATCGTTTTTTCTTTAAACAGAAATTGGGGGAAAAATAAACAGGGGGGCTAATAATTCAGAGGGGCTTATAATTCTGACTTCAGCTGTATATCCAGATAAAGCTTGAAATCTCTATTTCTCTTGAAATTTCTCTTTTAAATGAACCATCTACACTTGAAAACAAAAGTTTTTTGGTTTTATAATCTGTATGAAACGAACGCGAGGTACAGTCCATCTTGTCAAGTGCACATCACATGACAGCAACTACTCAAAGGCCCACAAACTTGTAAACAAAGAGTCGCTGTCATTTCTGGAGGAGATTCCCCATCAAGAGCAAGTTGTGGATTACTTAAGAAGACCAGTGCGGTCAGACGATCATCATCCAGAGGATGATCATGTGTAGAACGCCCATAAATGAGGTTGGTGTTGTGATCTCCTTACTTTCGAGTGCACATTAGCTTGGGCAACCTAAAAATATGCAGATTTTGTTTAATTCGAACGTTTAGAAATTAAACTTATGAGTCAGCTGTTGTTTAATTTTATTAATGATTACAAATATGTAATGTAATCTTAACCTTGGAGAACCTTAAATCGTAACACAGTTTTGGAGAATTCTGCCTGAGCATACTGTCTGAGAGGCGTTTCAAAGATGGCTGCAGAGTGAAATGACTTGCCTTAAAGGGACTTTGGTAAAAAGCTCTATTCCACCTAGCCTAAAATATTCACATATTTTTAAACAATGACAACCTGTGATGCATCACTATATTGATTCTGAAATAGCATGTAGGTATGGCTTAGTAATGCATGTAACTCCTACACGCCACCGACCAACCACTAAGCATACAGTAGTGGCTTTAGGACAAAGTGCATGAGAGAGTGAGACCAGCAATCCTTGCATGCATGAAATATTGCACATTACGACAAGTTTTGCTGCTACACAACTGAAAATGTGCTACATATAATACAGTTTTTCGTTGGGAATTGTAGTAATATAAAATACTATAAAGTGGTGGTGGGCCGTTATCAGCATTAATGTGCTGCATTAACGCAAGACTCTTATTGGGCAATAAAAAAATATCACCGTTAATCTATTCTCAAAGTTGGGTTGGGAGCTGGGTGTATTCTATGCAAGCTATGATGACTGTCATCTTGATATTTTAGCGCGGATGTATACCTGACCGAATTGCACTGTAGGTGGCGAGAACGAGTCTTCGAACCTGTGTGTATTACCACATCAAACGTGACGTGCTAACATGGATGCAGATCACTAGAGTGAATCTGATTAACATTAGCTCCACATCTAACTATCAGGCACCTGTAGAGTTTATGTGTTCCAGTAAAACACATACAAATAAAATGGAGCGGCTGCTTTTTAAAATGAATGACGGTGAAAGAAAGACAAACCGGTGAGCCGTCTGACAAGAAAGTGCCCTTCTGAATCAAATCAGCAGGACGCCCTTCTGGATCTTTCACTTATGTCGAAGACACTACTGACTACGCTTACATGGACATCAGTAATCTAGTTATTTGCCTTAATAGACAATAATATAATTAAGGTGTTTACGTCAAGTGCTTTCATGTAAGAGTTTCCTGTCATTTTGGGTGACTTTAACTGCATTTCTGCAGTTTCACATGCACTCACGAACATTTCACTCATGCCCCCGTGACAAACTGGGGTATTAGACGCAAATAAGGAGTAAGGACTGGTGAGAGAGTTATGGAATTTAATAACGCACGCCAACTGGAAAGAAAAAAACTTCCGCATTTCGCGATGTGTGTGTGCGCAGTCGTTTCTTTACTGACAGTCATGTGTGTGGATCTTGTCGGAAAATATAGCGAAAAGTCCTACATGATGATAATAGTTTGATTGTGGTGTTTACTTCAATAATGCCACTAATATCTGCATACTCCACATCTTCATTCCATTTCTGTTCAGTTCAGTTATGACTTTAGTCAGATTAAGGTCATCAGAAATGGCTGTTTGGAGCTTATGTAGGCCTACAGTTCAACATTCATGTTTACCTGAATAAACAGTGAGTAAACACAAGTACATCTTATTGAACATTTATTTTCATCACCAATAATCACAGTAGAACAGTTTCTCAAGCAGTTTGTGATGCATTTTGGAAACAGGAGATGAGCCCCTGGTCTAATGCGCCACCTGGCTTAAGAAACCCGTTCTCAAAGACTTACTTTTAGTCATTATTTGGGTAGCACACATATTCTGAATGCTTTCGGCAGAATTCAAATGAGCCATTTTAATCTAGATTAATCCAAGATTACAGTGAGATTATTCTACATTTAAAAAATTAATCTATGCCCACCTATACTATAAAGTTTTCTAACTGGTGAATGACATGATCTAGTGGGTTATCTACAGTCATCTTTAAGGAGGCATGGCTTTGAACAGCAAGGTAGGGACTGTGTTTTCAAAGATATTATGCTAAACGGTTCGCATTTTGGCAGGTCACCTACTGCACCTTTAAACTGTAGAGTTGCATTTTCAACATCAAAAGATGACAGAAAAGAGATCAACATCCCATAATGCAATTCACAACCGGAAATAAACACAAAAACACTTGTGAATAACAAAATACAGAACTTTTTCGATGATTAAAAGTTGTTGGAGGAAAGATCAAGGTCCCATAATGCAATTCAAAAGCAGAAATAAACATAAAAACATGAATCACAAGATACGGAAAAATGCTAATTTACAGATATTTTGTCCAGTGAGAGACCGAGATGGACGTGTTTTCTGGTTTATTGAAGAGCAGACCGCCACATGGATCATCAACAGAGGCTTAGATGTGCTTTCTGGAACACCAGCCAAAAGCAGCTTGCAGTACTTTGAGTTGGCAGGAATTATGGACTGACGCAGATTATTAAAGCACATCTTAATTAGGCTCAAAACATTGACTTCATGCTTTGATTCAAATTCAGCTATATTTGCAATCCATCTTGATATTTTGAGCATGATGTGTTCGGCAATATTTAGATGTGTTTAATTGATAACTGAATTGATGAGACTTTAATTGATCTTCAGCAGCTTGTACACTAATAAGACATATATGGGTAGGTGATATGCAAAATATAATAATAATAATAATAATAATGGGGCAGCACGGAAACTCAGCACGGAAACTCAAGAAGGTCGCTGGTTCGAGTACCAGCTGGGTCAGTTGGCATTTCTGTGTGGAGTTTGCATGTTCTCCCCGTATTGGCGTGGGTTTCCTCCGGGTGCTCCGGTTTCCCCCACAGTCCAAACACATGCGCTATAGGTGACCTGAATAAACTAAACTGGCCAAAGTGTATGAGTGTTTGTGTGAATGTGAAAATGTATGTGTGTTTCCCAATGCTGGGTTGCAGCTAGAAGGGCATCCACTGCGTAAAACATATGGAATAGTTGGCGGTTCATTCTGCTGTGGCGACCCCTGATAAATAAGGGATTAAGCCGAAGGAAATGCATTTAGTTTTGCATTAAATGGGTTCATTTTTACCAGCAACAAGGACTTCATTGCTGTTTCTAAATCATGTTGCGCTGTGTCTGTAAGATCAGCAGATCGCATTTGCAACTCTAGTGTAGAGAGGCTGATTACCTGCTCTTCACACGCAAAGTAGGTCTACCTAAAATTATAAATTAGAGAAGGCTCAATAATCCTCAACGCACTGATTTCCTCTCTTTGTGCTGCTGTTTTGGAAGTGTCCGCAGATACCGGAGGGCTTCATTCACACGACGGTTGTGCAGACACGATGTGAAATTATTACCACTTCGTAAAATTATTCTGTTCTCTATGACTTTCTGTTCTCTCATCCCTCCGACTGAGTTTATTCTTCCGAGGGGAATACTTTCAGTGCTGTGAATAGTTTGTAAAGCCTGGTTCTTTGTAGTCAAAGTAGTTGATTAATAAAAGTGAAACTGAAGGGGGCAATATAGATTGTCATTAACAGAAAATTTAGCCTAATATAGGCTACTCTGAAACTGTGAATATTTTCCTGTAATTTTATTTACATTCATATTTAATTTAACAGACCATGTTTTGGTGCTGAAACAGCAAAACAGCAAAGCTTGTTTTGAACTTTATCTCAAATGTCTTTCGTTCTTGTTGTTTATTTTTGTAGATACTTTTTTTTTTGTTAAGATACAAATTATACCAAGCAAAATTGTTCCAAAAAGATTATTATTTTACAGACAAAATTATATTTTATATTATATATTGATATTTTTCAGACAAAAATAGATGAGGATGATTTGCTTCACTCCATGGAAAGTAAGGATTTAATTAATGCTCCACTATAATTGTTGTATCACAAACCGGTCATATATTTGCTACTAGTCATTGTTTTAGAGATGTCTTGACCATCTGATTTTTCCACGGTGCTGATGTGCTTTCATTTTCTCCGTCTCACTCAGGACAAAATTTGACAAGGGAGTGTTTAATAAGTAAAACTGGCCTCAGTCAAACCTGCAGGAAAGTATCAAGCTTTGCTAAAAGGCTGGTAATTTATAATTTGGTAATGATATCAATTTCATAATGAATGCTCAAATAATGTTGCCTAGTTTACAGCAAGCATCATGTTTTAGCTAGATTGTGTGGTCTGTATATACAAATGGCACAGTATTGGGATCGGTCGATACTCAAATTTCCGTATCGGATCAGGTTTTTAAAAAACGGTATTGGTACATTCCTGATGATAATTATTATTTTCATTCATTCATTTTTTTTTTTCGGCTTAATCCCTTTATTAATCAGGGGTTGCAACAGCAGAATGAACCACCAACTTATCCAGCATATGTTTTACGTAGCGGATGCCCTTCCAGCCGCAACCCATCACTGGAAAACATCCATACACATTCACATACATACACTACGGACAATTTTAGCTCACCCAATTCACCTATAGCGCATGTTTTTGGACTTGTGGGGGAAATCGGAGCACCCAGAGTAAACCCACGCGAACACAGGGAGAACATGCAAACTCCACACAGAAACGCCATCTGACACAGCCTAGGCTCAAACCAGCGACCTTCTCGCTGTGAGGCGATTGTGCTACCCACTGTGCCACCGTGCTGCCTATTATTATTTGATTATTATCAATATATGACAAATGTTATTAATAATAATAATAATAATAACAAAAAAAATTTACATAGCACCTTTAAAACATATTTTAAAGCACTTCACAATTAAAGAAATAAGGATAACAGCCAAAATAGTTTTCCAGAAGTTATACATTGTTATACAAAGATAAAAAAACAGCCAGAAACATTTTAAAATGTAAAACCAAATCAAAAATACACTTCACATATAGTTAAGTCTAAAATAAAATGCTTCAAATGCTTCAAATGCGCTTTCAAGTTTGAAATATTGAAGTATTTTCCTCTCATCCTCAAGTAAAAGCTCCATATTTTCCCTAATACACTATATGAGCATCAAAATGTTTCAAAAACATGACATATTAAATATACTCTAAAGACCGACTGGCTTTTTCCATATGTCAGGCATTATAAGGTTAATCCCAGATCATGCATCACAGGTCACGGAGGACGTTTTAAGATATTTATGCCTCCCTGTCAGACAGAAAAGAAACAAATTCACAGCTGCTTGGAGGAGGCCGCTCTGTTATTGTGTGAAGAATGATGAAACTCGGTGGCTTCTCAGCCCAGCAACCCAAATCAATACAAGTCTTTCTCCTCCATCCATCATTTCAACTTAATAAAGCGGCCCGAGACCATCGCTCCCAATAAAGCAGCTTATATAGGATGATGTCATCTTCCAGAGGCATTACAGAGTCATATTGAAGAAGCGGAGGAAAATTCTGCATCATTATCTTTCAGGCCCAGCATTATACTAACCCTGTTTTTTTCTTTATTTTAATGATAGGAAATATTAGGGGGACGGCATGGTGGCTCAGTGGTCAGCACTGTGGCCTCACAGCAAGAAGGTCGCTGGTTCGAATACTGGCTGGGTCATTTGGCATTTCTGTGTGGAGTTACGTTACGTTACGTTACGTTTTTGTTTTTGCAAATCCACCAGAGGCCGCTGTGTACACTTTTTGATGATCACAAATTCCTCTCGCGCATCCTTCTCTAGTGTAAATCCATGCAATATATACTCCAGCTGACCAGGCCAGCTTTTTTTTTTATTTCCGACTGACCGACTGACCCACCCCCTTCCCTTAAGTGTTTTCAAAAGCAATCTAGTAAAAGAAAGGCAGATTTCACCACGTTTTCAGCCTGTTGTTTATTAGATTAATTATTAAGTTTTGCTTTTGTTTACTTTATCAACTGTTCTTCATCTAACTCAAACTCTGTCATTGCATAAAGATGTCTGTACAGGCGTACCGGCTTCAGACAAAATCTCTTCAAAAGGTTTCATATTCAACTCAAATCAAATGCGGAGCCGCGTGAACTGTTCACTCAAGTCTCCAAAAAAATTGTGCAATACTTAATCTAAAGGGTTAAAGGGTCACGAAACATCCAAACACATGTTTTGAGCTGTTGACAGTCATACATGTGTCCCACACTGCTATAAACACTATCAGGACACATATATCGCACAAAAAAAGTGAAAATTGGTTGTTTTTGCGTTATTTTGAGCAAATTCGTTCTTCCGGTTCGAAACTAATTTTTGAAGCTGCGTCACGGCGATGAGATACTTGTGTGTAGTTCAGCTTGGACACTGGATGTCTGTATGTGCGAGTACATTGTGACGTCTCTGAGTGTACGGCATCAATTCATGAGAAAGACGGTTTGAACCAATCAGCGCGCTCTTTTGTGTATGCAGTGCAACTTCATTACTATGCATGATAGCTTCGAAGACTGTTTTACCTGTTACAGCAGGGGTGTTAAAACTCGGTCCTGGAGGGCCGGTGTCCTGCATATTTTAGTTCCAACCCAATTAAACACACCTGAATCAGCCATCTCTTTCTATGTATACTAGAAACTTCCAGGAAGGTGTGTTAAAAGAAGTTGAAACTAAACTATGCAGGACACTGGCCCTCCAGGACTGAGTTTGGACATCACTGTGTTACAGTGTTCAGACGACAAAGAGACGCCACGTTGTGTTGCCAAAACAAGCGAAAGAATGAGAATTTGGAGACAAGGGTCATCAGTGTTGCGTTTATTAATGTGCTGCATTTATTATTGTGCTGCAACGAAGGTTTTGTTTCATTTCCCCGCTATGAGAGCGCTGCTGGACTCACTTGTGGAATCGTGCTCGCGACAAAAATGCGTTTGTAAGGGACATTTTTTACCCGAGAGCTTTTCGCATCTGGAAATGATAAAATCCGGATTTGCCATTCGTCTTCTTTTAAAAAAGACACGGCTCCAGTTGGTGTTGATTGTCCTGTGTCTACAGATTTGGTAAGTGTGTGAGAGCAGTGCCCTTTGTTTGTTTATTCAGATGGCAAAGTTAGTTCATATCGTCAGCAGTGCTCTTTCAGTTTTTTAAGACATGCTATAGTCAAAATGATTTAGTTAGTAAGTTTACAGTATGTTAATATCACTGCAATATTATAGTACAATATTATAGACTGAAAGATCCGCTGTAAATGCTGCTCTCCGAATGTAAACACCGCAATCAAACTATTACCGTCGTGAAGGATTTTCACTGCATTTTGTGACAGGATAATCTAGACACAAACAGCTTTCTGACGCTACCTATCGAGTGCATCTAAGTTACTGAGAAATGCAGAGGAGGAGAAATGCAGTTCCTCTCTTTCAATATCTCCTTTATCACGGAGGACATGCAGGAAATGTTCCTGAATGAAAGTGAAAGTGCCAAACTGCAGTTAAAGTCGACAAATCAATAATTTGGCAAATAATTTGATTACTGATGTCCATGTAAACACAGTCACTGTCTTTCTCCCCTGCGTCTGTGTGTTTGTTTTGCCTGTGAAAATCAGCGCGTGCCCAAAGGGAAACTCCCATTTTTGCAAATCCTTCCCTCTTTTCCTCCCCCGACACTCCCACACTCCCAGAGCTGGACACACCCACTTTCCTGACTTTTTCCAAACAAGAGGTGTGAAAACACCCTGCTGAGACAGGGGGGTTTCGTGGCCCTTTAATGTTACCAACAGTAAACAAAAAAAATTATATATTTTTTTAATTATCACACATTTTACCTCTTCTCAACAGGGAAAACTACCAACAACGAAGAGTGCAAGATTATACTGTATGCTATCAGTCAAAAAATGTCATTATAATGAAAGTCAATGGGGCAAAAACAGCTCCCAACATAACGAAAGGGTAGTCAATTTGTAAAAAAAAAAAACACAGGGTTAAAGCACCACGTCTGTACATCTCAAAAATGCATGGTAAAAAAATAGCTGTAAATTAAGTTTCACCTATTTCATGTTTTTTTTCTCTTTATTTATAGTTACACTAAAAAATGTATAACAAAAAGTCAAGACAACAAAAAAATTTATGTTGCTTTAACTTACTCTAATAAAATATTTTTTAAGTTGTACAAAATAAGTAATAAAAAAGTAATAAATAACATAAAAATGTATCCAAAACTATCAATGCAACACATCCTGCTTCAAGACAGCATTGACCTGAATGTAAGATCCAATGACCTGCAGAAAAAGAAAAAAAAAGCTTTTCTGAATATTTAGATTTTGCTTTAAATTCTGGAATCACTACAAACCTGTTTGATGGACACTTTTAATAAAACGATCACATAAAATAAGTCTTGCGAAAGAGGATTTTAAAAAGTCATCCAACATTCAACTATTCCCCTGAGATGACAAAAGATTAGCAAATTCTCATAGCCTCCACCGCTGAACGGAGTAACTGGGGACATCCTATCCCAGAAAATGTGTTCCTGGACGCCCATCAGCCAGATCCTTAGCGCAGATACGGGCTGCATCTGGCAACCTCGGGGAGCGAGAGACTTCTGTTCAACATTTCCCAGCTGCTGTGGCTGCTGCTGGTCTCTTCATCTAGTGCATCACCATCAGTGGTGTTCAGTATGAGGATGCAAATTTTTACTTTTCTTTTTTCAAAGGTGCAGTATGTAGAATTGAAATGGTGGCACGGTGGCTCACAGCAAGAAGGTCGTTGTTTTGAATCCCAGTTTGGGGCCAGTTGGCAGAGGATATATGTGGAGTTTGCATGTTCTCCCCGTGTTAGCGTGGTTTTCCTCCGGGTGCTCCGGTTTCCCCCACAGTCCAAAAACATGCGCTATAGATGAAGTAAATTGGCCGTAATGTATGAGTGTGTGTGTGAATGTGAGAGTGTTTCCCAGTACTGGTTTGCGGCTGGAAGGGCATCCGCTACATAAAACATATGCAGGAATAGTTGGGAAGTTCATTCCGCTGTGGCGACCCTTGATAAATAAGGGACTAAGCTGAAATGTATGAATGTAGAATTGACACCCAGCGGTTGACCTAGGTATTGCAGTCCAAATTCACAATATTGAAGAGAAAATTAGATATTCCTAAAAGCCCAAATATGCGGTGGCTCAATGGTCAGCACTGTCGCCTCACAGCAAGAAAGTCTTTGGTTCGAGCCCCAGCTAGGTCAGTTGGCTGTGTGGAGTTTGCATGTTCTCCCAGTGTTGGCGTGGGTTTCCTCCGGGTGCTCCGGTTTCTCCCACAGTCCGAACACATGCGCTATAGGTGTATTGAATAAACTCAATTGGCCGAAGTGTGAATGAGTGTGTGTGTGTGTGTGTGGGGGTGTTTCCCAGTATTGGGTTGCAGCTGCAAGGGCATCCGCTGTGTAAAACATATGGATAAGTTGGCGGTTCAAATAAATGAATGAATGAACTACAGCACCCCAAAGGTTTGATGTTTTTAAAAGGCCAAATTGGTCTGGTTTGCATGTGTTTTGTAGCTCTCTAGCACTTGTCGGCTAATAAAAACCCACTGTTCTCTTTCACAAATGAACTTTGGTCTCTGCTGGTGGGCTATTTGATAAAGCTGAAGCTGTTGGTCTCTGAGGTAGCCACTCTTTTAGAAACAAGGTCAATCATCATTCAAGAGTATTTGAAAGTCACCTCTGCTGGAGATGAACCTATTTTAAAAGCAGTACTAACTTCTCTTCACAAATAAGGGTCACCTTTATTTTAATGTACAACTCACAAACTGTTAACTAAGGGTGCTTTCACACCTAGACTTTTGTTCCGGAACCTGGCGCATTTGCCCAGTTAGCGCGGTTCGTTTGGCATATGTGAACAGGCCAATCGCGCTCGGATCCGCGCCAAAGCAATCGCTCCGAGACCGCCTGAATGAGGTGGTCTCGGCTCGATTGAAACGAACCCTGGAGCGGATCGATTGTAGTGAGAACGCAATACGATCCGAGCCCGGCTATATCACAGTCTTTTATGAATATGTAATAGTCATACGGCTATTTGAAGAGAGAATTATAAGTAGGGCGGGAGGTCATTCCAGACATCCCAAGTCTCCCGGAAGTTCTGGGAGTCTCCCGTAAATGCACAGAGACTCCCTGATGCCCGCAAATGATTGATAATCTCCCGGAAATCGCACGTCTCCCTCCTGGTCCTCAAAATACGTCGCGCACCCTTCTCATCACCCCTCCCCACCGCATCCCTCCTCGCTCTTCAGACATGTCACGCGCACCCTGTCAAACCCCACCAAACCACCCCCGACAGCTGAGCGGGACTCTGCAAAATAAACCGAGAAACTCTGACCAATGTGAGGACAGTTTACTCACACGTGACTTGTTTTAGCTATTTTGGTCCGTTTAGAAACTTTGCCGTGTGAAAGCGAACCACACCAAGAACAAAGAGCAACAATGGAACAATTTTAATCCCTGTTTCGGAACAAATAAATCGATTCCCTAGTGTGAAAGCACCGTAAGACTTTTAGCTCAATAAACTACTAATTAGCTGCTTATTAATAGTTAAGGCAGTAATTCGGGTTTAGGTCATTTATTTATTTATTTATTTCTAATTTTTAAACAGGAAAAGATTGAAAGATAATCAGGCCTGACTCAGCATGAATGCTGTTTTTCGGCAGGTTCCTGCTCTGCAGAACATAGAAACATACAGACACAGCATCCATCAACACATGAGAACAATACAAACATGTGAGTTTCTAATGTACATGAATAATTGTAATGAGTAGGATTAGGGATGAAGAACAAGATCATACTTTATAAGTGCTAATGAACAGTTCATATCTTAATATTAGGCAGGTAATAAGCCAGAATTGTTACTAAAGTGTTACCCAAGTGCTGTGGTGGTGCTATATGGTGTCAGAATAAAATCACATTCAATTGTATTGTTGATATAGACAATTATGATAAAAATAAATAATTAAAATCAGGAATAGCACATGAAATGTATCATGATATTTTCAAGTTGTTGTAGTTTTTTGCACAGTAATGTATTAGTTAGAGCAGGAGTGCCCAAACTCGGTCCTGGAGGGCCGGTGTCCTGCATATTTCAGTTCCAACCCTTAATTAAACACACCTGAATCAGCTAATTAAGCTCTTTCTAGGTATACTAGTAACTGCAGGTGTCTTGAAAAAAGTTGAATGCAGGACACTGGCCCTCGAGGACCAAGTTTGAGCACCCGTGAGTTAGGGCTTCTTTGTGAAGTAAACAACCAGGCTCTTTTCAATAAACATCTGGCTGCAAAAAAAGGTAAAAGGCTGCAGCCCCAGCTGACTGAAAGTCTGGCCAAAGGAACAATACAATACTGAAACTTATCAGGGAAGCTGCAGGAGACAATGAAGGAGCCTTAGGAATATCAATATGAAGGCTGGGCCAGGCTGAGCTATATAGGTAGGCCCACACAGAATCTGCACTCTCAGATTTCCGCAGATTTTTAGCCCATCATTGATTGTTTATTTACTTTATATTTATTCAGTTATTAAATTACAGTATAATTATTGACTAATATGAAAATGTTCATATGATTTATTTACAATACAGCTTGTAAAGTAATATTTTCTGTCTTTTAGTAGGTGTATTATATAGAAGACTTGCTTTGTTTATCAAATAAAGTGAATCTAATTGGATTTGCATTGTAAACATTAAATACAAGTTTAAAACGTATTACTTTTAGTTAAAATATTAAGGGTTTAGTTATGATACTCTCAAAATCATTCTGCAAAAATCTGCAGATTTTTAACAAAATTCTGCGCAGAAATAGCAAAAAATGCCCGCAGATTCCGTCAGGCCATAGCTATAGCATGCTATAAAATTAAATATTAATTAAATTAAATAAACATAATAACAAAAATAAATACAATAATTAAAAAATACATATTTTATAAAAAATAAAATAATTATACATAAAAAATAAAATAGAAATAGAATGAGTTTTATCATTTTAAATCCATTCAGCCGACCTCTGGGTATGGCGGGAGCACTTTTAACTTAGCTTAGCATAGATCATTGAATCTGATTAGACCATTAGCATCTCGCTCAAGAAAAAATCAAGAAGTTTCGATAATGTTCCTATTAAAAGCGTGACTCTTCTGCAGGTACATCGTGCACTAAGACAAACAAAAAATGTAAAGTTGCTATTTTCTGATGTGGCTAGGAACTAAACTCTCATTCTGGCGTAATAATCAAGGAAATTTGCTGAAGGCGCAATGATATTATGCAGCGCCCAAAGCTAACTTCCATGTATTCTCGTTCAAATAGATATGGTTTAGAAACTACACCAAAGTAAACATATTCTTAATTGTTTCCCACAAATGTATCTATGATTGCAAGATTTTTAGGTGCTGCACATTATCATTGTTTTACCCTACTGCACCATGGTACGACAGCAAAGGTACTTAATTATTACGTCAGATTGAGAGTATAGTTCCTAGCCATATCAGCAGAGAAAATACAATTTTTTCTTTATTCGTCAGTCTTAACTAACTGCAGAAGAGTCAAGCTTTCAAATAGAAAAAATTATTGAAACTCTTAGGTAATTTTTAAACGAGATGCTAATGGTCTAATCCGATTCAATGATCTATGCTAAGCTAAGCTAAAAGTGCTCCCGGAGATCTGCTAAATGGATTTAAAAATGATAAAACTCAACTGTTTAGCCCTATAGAGGGGTTCTAAAATTAGGATTAGGCTATTAGTATCTCACTCAAGAAAGAATCCAAACAAAAGTTTTGACTTTATTCATTATACATCAGTCTTTAACTACAGAAGAGTAAAGCTTTCAATAGAAAAATTATTGAAACTCTTTGGTCATTTGAGCGTGATGCTAATGGTGTAATCTGATTCAATGATCTATGCTAAGCTAAGCTAGAAGTGCTCCTGAAATTTGGCTGAATGGATTTAAAAATGGTAAAACTCAGCTGTTTAACTCTAGGAAGGTCTGCTTTACCCTGTATGTAGTTTTACTAGCTGAGCTTCTGTGTATCCTTGGCAGTAATTTATGTAATCTGGTTATTAGTCTTGTAAATTTCCTAAAACTACAAAAAAAAAAACTTTTCAATCTCTTGGGATCAAACAGGGGCAAAGCAGTTCTCAGAACAAGCAGAGCAGAAAAGACTGCCAGAGTACTACAGATGGCAACCATAAACCTGGCAAATTTGCTGACAAGGAACATAGAATCCAATAACCGCATACTTTCCTGAAAACACAGCAGAGGGAAAAAAACGAAAGAAAAAAGAGAGCGGCAGCTGTGATATATCAGTGCACTAAAGGCTGACTGAACTGTAAAAAGAAGCCCATGAGAATAGAGCTGTTTATCGAACTATGCTTGGATGTTGAGGGTATATTACAGGCTCAGAATGCGATGAATAATTGATGCCGTCAAACACTCGTCTTACAAGATTACATTTATGACCGGCCATTAGTGTTAAAGATTGCTGCTTTTACCACTGAGCGATTACCACCTCATAATCTGCTACACTCACAAATTGTTTCATGTTAAGAATGAATGTGGAAAGCAAACACCAAAAGTGTTATCCATCCTAGCCATAGCAATCTGTCTATCCGTCTATCCATTTAGCTATCTATCTATCCATCATCTATCTATCTATCTATCTATCTATCTATCTATCTATCTATCTATC
>CAIGQZ010000686.1:6716-20560 GCA_903798205.1 Danio tinwini | reverse complement strand
TATATATATATATATATATATATATATATATATATATATATATACGTATATCCATCCATCCATCCATCCGTCCATCATACCTATATTGATCTATTCATCCATCCATCCATCTTTATTTATATTTATCCATCCATCTGTTCGTCCATCCATCTATTAACCCATCCATCCATCAATCTATTCAACTATCTATCCATCCATCTACCTATCTATATATCCATTTATCTATCCAACTATCTTTTCACTCATATATTCATCCGTCCATCTGTCCATGCATTCATCCATCCATCATTCATCTAATGATCTATCTGTGTATCCATCCATCCCTCTATTTATCTATCCATATATCCATCCATCCATCTGTCCATCCATCCATCCCTCTATTTATCTATCTTTATATCCATCCATTCATGCCTCTATCCATTCATCCATACATCTGTCCATCCATCCCTCTATTATCCATCTATACATCCGTCCATCCATCAATTTATATATCTATCCATCTATCCATCCATCTATCTATCATTCTTTCTATCCATTAGTCAGTCCGTCTGTCTGCCTATACAACTTACTTGTCTATAATCTACATAGAATCCTCAGTTGATCATCTGCTCTGTATGTTTGAAAGAGCTGATCCGTCACTCTACTCAATGTCATGCAATGTAATGATAGAGAACTTTTTGATTTTCAGACCCGCTGCTTCACTCATCCTGTGCTCCAGCTCGGTCTTGTTTAAATGTAGGTTAGGACTCCTAGGCCTGATGCTAAAATAACCCGACTGCATGCTAGCAAATGCGTAAGGGGCTGTGATCGTGACCAGAGATGAGAGAAGCCCATCACAGCCCATTTATTACACTAATGCTTCTGGGCAAAGAGCAAAAGCACTGGAATATGTTTAACCCTTAAATTGTTTTGCATCTCAATAATATCGACACAATGCAAAATATAAACATATAATTGTAGTTTGTTTGCTTTTTACTTTTTATCAGTTTTTATTTGTTAAAAAACAAAACAACAACAACAACAACAACAACTATTACTTAGATTCTTTATTTATTTAATTATTTATTTATTTGTTTGTTTGTTTGTTTGTTTGTTTGTTTATTTATTAAAAATTGTCAAGAACATAAAATGCTTTTTCTGAAGAAAATATTCTGAAAACAATATTAATATTTGCCATTAAGTAAAATAAACTTAAAGGTGCAGTAGGTGATTGTCTTCAGAAACATGTTTTGTTGTGCTGGTTGAAGGTATCTTCACATTCTAAAAGTAATGATTAAAGTAAATGATCTAAATGTGTTTATATGTATTTTTATATTCTGGGTAAGGCATGAGACTAAAAAATGTTCATCCAATGAAAAATTTGCCAGGCAGACAATTCCCATAATTCTGATAGGTAGCCCAAACTGTCTGTCAACAAACGTAGATTTGTACATCTGCACACCCGTTCATCACAGACGTTTGTGTGTGCACACACGTTCACAAGAGAGAGACAGAGGATGACCAGAAAAACAAATGCTGAGTTAAAACATTTAAATCCCGAATTAGGAGTTAGTTTTAGGAGTTAGGAGTGTAATTCCTGCACGCCACCGACCAACCACTAAGCATACAGTAGTCGATTTAGGACAGTGCGTGAGAGAGTGAGACCAGCGATCCTTGCATGCATGAAATATTGCACATTATGACAAGTTTTGCTGCTGCACAACTGAAAACGTGCTGCATATAATAGTTTTTTGTTGGGAATTGTAGTATTATAAAGTACTGTAAAGTTTACAAACTGGCGAATGACAATCTAGTGGGTTGTTTACTGTGCACGTTCGTGATTTCAGGAGGCGTGGCTTTGGAAAATGTTTACATATAATATCTCCTGCTCCTGTTTATTTTTTTCCCCAATTTCTGTTTAACGGAGAGAAGATTTTTTTCAACACATTTCTAATCATAATAGTGTTAATAACTCATCTCTAATAAATTTATTTTATCTTTGCCATGATGACAGTAAATAATATTTTACTAGATATTTTTCAAGACACTTTTACACAGCTTAAAGTGGCATTTAAAGGCTAATTAGTTAAACTAGGCAGGTTAGGGTAATTAGGCAAGTTATTGTATAAAGATGGTTTATCTGTAAACTATCTGAAAAAAAATTGCTTAAAGGGGCTAATAATTTTGTCCTTAAAATGGTATTAAAAAAATTTAAAACTGCTTTTATTCTAGCCGAAATAAAACAAACAAGACTTTCTCCAGAAGAAAAAATATTATTAGACATACTGTGAAAAATTTCTCGGTCTGTTAAACATTATTTGGGAAATATTAAAAAATATAAATAAATTAAAGGGGGCTAATAATTCTTACTTCAACTGTGTATATATATATATATATATATATATATATATATATATATTTTTTTGATTTCTTCATTTTTTTTTATAGATCACAAGTAATATAGACGCAATGCTAAAATATATTTTTACCTTTAATGTAAAAAATAAATAAATAAACAAATAAATCCTAAATCTTTCTTAAATTCTTACCAAGAAAATACCAAGGACATGACATTTTGTTTTCTGTAAAAATATCAAATGTCAAAAATAATTGAATAATATTTTATGTAAAATATTCTGAAAACAATATAAATATTTCCCAAGTGAAGTTAAATAAACTTAATTTATAGGAGAACGTAATTTATATGGGATTTTGATTTTGAAAACAGAAACTATAATTAAGCAAATCTTTAATCAAACTATCTCAAGTCATTTCGCTTGTATATTGAGTGTGTCGTGATTCATAAATATTTCAATATTTGACTGGAAAACACAGAGTAAGACCATGCATTTGAGAGGCTGAAGGAAAAGACAGCGATTAAGTGAGTTAGACAATAAAAAATAAATCTGTCATTTTTAATATGCAGAATGCTCTGAGAAGTTTGTTAACCATAAACTCTCCTTTTAAATTGTCCATGCAAACTATATAATCTTCAACTAATCAACTACATCTACTGCAAAAACAACACCACTGTTACTTGAGCCAACATTTGTTAAATCCACATTTTACCATCACTGTCTGTCCAATTTCTGCACAATAAAAACTTCTGCTTCAAACAAATCAACCTGTACACTGCAAAAAATAAAAATAAAATAAAAACTTTGTCTTTTTTCTAATCCAAATTTTAAAAAATTCTTAAATCAAGACGCATTTTCTAGACAACTCAAAAATAGTGTCTTGTTTTTTGAGTTTTCCTTAAAACAAGCAAAATAATCAGCCAATGCTGTAAGAAAAATAATACTGTTTAAAGTGAAAAGTTTATTTTCTTACCCCAATGGCAGATTATTTTGCTTGTTTTAAGGTAAAACTCATTCATTTTGACTCATATTATTTCTAAAAAACAAGACTATATTTTTTTATTGTCTACACAAAGCTTCTTGATTTAGGAGTTTTTAGATATTTGGACTAGAAACAAGACAAAAACTCTAACACTGCGTCCTAAATGGCACACTATGCACAATGCACTTACACACTCATGTAGTAAGAAAAGCATGCATTTCTTTTGCAGCATACAAAGTAACTTTCCCCATCCAGAAATCCACACTTTTTTCATCAGAACAGCAAGTCCTCTGCCCATGAAAGCCTTTAGGATGCATCTTACCTCCCGCTGCGGATGATGCTCAGAGAAAAAAAACGCAGGCTCCAGCGCTGGTGTTTTGCAGGACGAGTGTCCGTATTGAACACACAGCAGCATCTGAGAGTCAAGGGGAGGGGGGTTCAGACGCTCCCACTCACTGCCTGCGTGAACACACTTTTTCCAGGCCTTGAGAGGCAAACGAGTCGCCCAGCCGATGTCAATATTGGAGTAAATGTGTTTCCATTCAAAACATCTGCAGAGTCCGTGTCACTATTTTTGATCTTGCGATCGCTGGGATTATGTAATGCATGTTAATCCATGGCAAAGTGTTTTGATATCACAGCCAGGGTTATTTTAGGACTCTTACAAACGCAAAAGTACAGTCCCGTCTCGTACTGCAAAAACAAACCCTTTTCCTTACTTATACACTGTTAAAGATTTATGTAAATTACTGTCACAGGTGAAAATGTTTATTCATATTTAAATATAAATATAGATATATATATATATATATATATATATATATATATATATATATAACCGGCCACTTTATTAGGTACACCTTACTAGTAATGCTTTTTTGCCTTCGAGCTGCTTTAATCCTTCGTGGCAACAAGGTACTGGAATTATTCCTCAGAGATTTTGCTCCATATTGACATGACAGTATCACACAGTTGCTGCACATCCATTGGATTGAGCTCTGGTGACTGTGGAGGCCATTTGAGTACAGTGAACTCATTTTCATGTTCAATAAACCAGTCTGAGATGATTTTCTCTTTATGACATGGCACGTTTCATGCTGGTAGTAGCCATCAGAAGATGGGTACACTGTGGTCATAAAGGGATGGACATGGTCAGCAACAATACTCAGGTAGGCTGTGGCGTTGACACGATGCTCAATTGGTACTAATTGGCCCAAAGTGTGCCAAGAAAATATCCCCCACACCATTACACCACCATCACCAGCCTGAATTATTGATGCAAGGCAGGATGGATCCATGCTTTTATGTTGTTGATGCCTAATTCTAACCCGACCATCCAAATGTCGCAGCAGAAATCAAGACTCATCAGACCAGGCAACAGTTTTCCGTACTTCTATTTCCCAATTTTGGTGAGCCTGTGTGAATTGTAGTCTCAGTTGCATTGATTGCACAAATGCATTGAGTTGCATCTATGTGATTGGCTTATTAAAAATTTGCGTTAATGAGCAGTTGGACAGGCATACCTAATAAAGTGACCGGTGATTGTGAATATATTTATATATTATATCTCAAAACTAACTTATTTTGGATGCAATTAATCGCGATTAATCTTAGTAATTATGAAGTAACTTAGCTAACACTGGCAGAGTTCATCCACACTATAATTATGGAATCCATGTTAATCCATGGCAAAGTGTTTTGATATCACAGCCAGGGTTATTTTAGGACTCACACAAAACCCAAAAGTACAGTCCCGTCTCAAAATGCCAAACAAACGCTTTTTTAATGCTTAGATGCTGTTAACAATTTATGTAAATTACTGTCATGGGAGCACTCTCCATAAACGCACATCTTCTTAGTTATTAACAAACATAGAAATGAAGAGGTTGACGATAGAAGACCAGACAAAACCTAACCAATGCTACACAGACTATAAATAGACAGGACATGATTAACTAAATGACAAACAGGTGGAACTAATGAACGCTGATTTACGGTGGGAAAACAGAACAAAGCAATCACGTGATGACAACAGAAGCACATGGAACAACATAACATGGGAAAACACAGAACCTGACAATGATACAGTATTTGACTGTAATATTAGCTGCATTTTACTGCAGGACAGTTATGCTTGTGTTATGTTACTGTATTTTTGAAAGTTGCATTGTGAAAATTGCTCTGTATTTTACAGTAAAGACTGCCACTGGGGAAAGCAATTTATTTTATATCAAAGCAAAAACAAGATTATTTCACTCACCCCGTTGACAGATTATTTTGCTTGTTTTGAGGAGAAACTCACTTAATTTTGACTCATTATTTCTGAAAACAAGACAATATGTTTTGCTTGTCAAGAAAATGCTTCTTGATTTAAGAATTCGTAGACATTTGTACTAAAAACAAGACAAAAACTCTTAAGAAAAGCATTTTTTGCAGTGAATAAGGTTTCATTCATTGATGTTAGTGCACTTAACATGAACCAATAATGAACCATACTTGTACAGCATTTACTTCAACATTTACTAATAGTCATTTTCAGTACTCTTTCCACCAGTGACCATCAGTAATGCCAAAAAAGAAGTAAAAAAGGTCAATACAGGCCCAATATATGGATTATTAAAGGCCATTTTGAAAATAATAACTCGCATAACACGTGGAAGCAGATAAAAGCCATGGTTTTCTAAAAAAAGACTGTCCTACACAAATTATTAATGGCTCTTTTCTCCCTGATTCGCTGAACCACTTTCCTCTAACTTCGAGGACCAGAATAGTGGAGTATAATGGTAAAAGTGCATATAGTGCTCAGTCATTTTATCATCATTATTGTACAACATACCTTCAGTGGTTAAATATTAATATATATGTGAAAAAAGCTCCTATTCAATCATGACAACAGGTGAACAGCACAGAGTGTGATGAGATCAAGATGCTGTAGTGGATGAGTGAGACGTTTACGGTCTAATACCTCTAATAATTACATACGCTATAATAATTTTAACATTTCCTAATTTCTAATTCATTTCTAATTCAAAATCATTAAGTCCATTTACCATTTGATTTCCTCCTACAACTGCATTTGCTGCTAGCATTAGCATCACCTACTGCTAAATAATTCTGTTTTTCTAAAGAACATTTATCGAGACAATTGCATATGCTTAAGAAAATCTGAGAAATTATAGTTTATGATAATATAAGGCATAAATTCAGAGAATTCAGAGTAGTTCAATATACACTCACCGGCCACTTTATTAGGTACACCTGTCCAACTGCGCGTTAACGCAAATTACTAATCAGCCAATCACATGGCAGCAACATAATGCATTTAGGCATGTAGACATGGTCAAGACGATCTGCTGCAGTTCAAATCGAGCATCAGAATGGAGAAAAAAGGTGATTTAAGTGACTTTGAATGTGGCATGGTTGGTGCCAGATGGGCTGGTCTGAGTATTTCAGAAACTGTTGATGCCAGAGGTCAGAGGAGAATGGCTAGACTGGTTCCAGCTGATAGAAAGACAACAGTAGCTCAAATAAGCACTCGTTACATCCGAGGTCTGCAGAAGAGCATCTCTGAACACACAACACATCCAACCTTGAGGCGGATGAGCTACAGCAGCAAAAGACCACACCGGGTGCCACTCCAGTCAGCTAAGGACAGGAAACTGAGGCTACAATTCACACAGGCTCACCAAAATTGGTCAATAGAAGATTGGAGAAACGTTGCCTATAGAATTTGGCATTAACAACATGAAAGCATGGATCCATCCTACCTTGTATCAACAGTTCAGGCTGGTGGTGGTGGTGTAATGGTGTGGGGGATATTATCTTGGCACACGTCAATAACCATTATACCAGGAAGGATTAAGGCAGTTAAGGCAAAAGTGGGTCCAGTCGGCGCAATAGTTTAGTGGTTAGCGCGCCGACATATGGTGCAGCAGCACGTCAGGGCATTCCGACTTCCAATCCTGACTCGAGGACATTTCCCAACCCTATCCCCTCTCTCTTCTCTTCTATTCCCACTTTGCTTCCTGTCTCATTACTGTACTATGTAATAAAGGCAAAAAGGCCTAAAATAAATCTTTACCAAAAAAAAATGGGGGGAGGTCCAACCCGGTACTAGTGAGGTGTACCTAACAAAGTGGCCAGTGTGTGTATATACTGTGTAATACTGGTATTATTTGTCCAATTAACATGCACATGCTTAAAAACAATTAAATAACTTTGACATTTGTCAATATATGGGAAATATGAAACATGGCTTCAGAAATTGTTTAAAATTTAAGTGTGTCTTTTTTTTTTTAACAAAAAAATAAAATGTCCTGGAAAATGACTTAAACTTAAATATTCTTCATTTTTTCTTAAATTTATAGGGATTTTATAGGGATTTTTGGCCAAAACAACACAACCTGTTGTTTTGGCAGACTGGCTATTATAAAACAGATAGAAACTAATGCGAACTTTCTGAAACTTACAGTATGTTTTGTGTAATAATGTGCCCTCATATATTTTCTAATTTCTCAATTAAAATGTTTTATTAAATATCCAGTAGAGACACTCTCAATCAGATCATGCTTGTCAAAAGACAGAGAGATGGCATATACTTGTACACGGACGCACAAAGAAGACGACAACAAGTGAAAAACACACATACACATAAGATATTCCTCTAATGAGATTGTTTTTCTCTTATAGGAGCGGCTTTATCTGTCTGTCTATGCCCTGTGACATCTCCAGCTACTATTATGAGACGCGGGAGAAAGACGAATCAAATTAAAGTCTTGCATTATGTTACTCGCAGCATCCATCACACATCACAACAGATGCTCGCTCCCGATCGATCCAATAGATCAGAGCTTTTCAACCCTGTTCCTGGAATTTATGATCAACCGTGAGCTACTAATTACATCACTAGCAATCATGGACAATCAAATTAAGTCTCAAGGCATATTGTGGTGCTTTATATAGAGAGGTATAAATGTAGTGTCACATTTTTATAGCATCGATTATATGTCCACAGATGAATTGCTGCTTGTTTAAACTATACTACCAGATAAAAGTCTTGTCGTTGATCTCAGTTGTAAGAGCAACAAATAATAACTTGACTTCTAGTTGATAATTTGGGAAAGTGTCAGAAGGTGGATTTTTCAGATGAATCATCTGTTGATCTGCATCCCAATCATCACAAATACTGCAGAAGACCTACTGGAACCAGCACGAAGCTAAGAATCTCAGAGAAATCAGTCAAGTTTGGTGAAGGAAAAATCATGGTTTGGGGTTACATTCAGTATGGGGGCGTGCGAGAGATCTGCAGAGTAAATGGCAACATCAACAGCCTGAGGTATAAAGACATTTGTGCTGCCCATTACATTACAAACCACAGGAGAGGGCAAATTCTTTAGCAGGATAGCACTCCTTCTCATACTTCAGCTCCAGATCAAAGCTCCTGAAAGCAAAGAAGGTCAAGCTGCTCCATGATTGGCCAGCCCAGTCACCAGACATGAACATTATTGAGAATGTCTGGGCTAAGATGAAGGAGAAGGCATTGAAGATGAATCCAAAGGATCTTGATGAACTCTGGGAGTCCTGCAGGAACGCTTTCTTCGCCATTCCAGATGACTTTATTAATGCGTGATTTGAGTCATTTAGAGATGTATGGATGCAGTCCTCCAAGCTCATGATGGAGTCAGACACAATATTCATTCTGTTTCCACTGCAGCATGACTTTATATTCTAAACTGGACATTATTTCTGTTCAGTGACAAGACTTTTGTATAAGCAAAGTCAGATTTTACTGTCCTAAATCCTTCCTAAATTAAATCATTAAAAATCAAAACATGATCATATTTTATTTTGGTAAAATAAGCATAATCAAGAGGCCTTTGCCTTTCATTTAAGCCACTTCTGATACCAAATAGTCAACAAGAAGTCAAGTTAGTATTATTTATTGTTCTTAAAACTTGGTTCCTAAAACTTGTACTCTTTGTAACAACGATTAATTTTATTGAACTGTTTATAAAAGGAAGACTATGCAATATTATTTTACATTATTCAATTACTATATACCTGAATACAGTTCGGCTTCTCTTTATTTCTTTATGCTCTTAATTTCTTTATGCTTCTAGATTGTTTATCAAATGTGATGCACTCCCCTACAGAATCCTCTAGATCAATCAAAAATTATTAATTCTTTCCAAATAGTTATTCAACTCATCTAGTGAAATTGTATTTATATCGCATTATATATCGCAGAATAAAAAATTATTGTGATGTTTGATTTTTCCAATATCGTGCAGCCAAAAAATGCAATAAAATATCATTTTAGGTAGCAAGAAGCTCAATTTTAGGTAGAACCCAAAACTGTAATTCAGCCCCCCCAAAACATACGCAAAGCAAAATGACAGTATTTTCTTTATGGTCATATGGGAATATGTGCAATATGAATGTAATCTGAACATACTACATTTGCATTGCTGTCATCCTGGTATTTTCCACATTATGAATTCAAGTACACTTCCTCTTTTCACATTCGCTTCTTCACATGCAAAATGTTAAAACCCATAAACATTCATTCATTCATTTTCTCTTCGGCTTAGTCCCTTTATTAATCTGGGGTCACCACAAAGGAATGAACCGCCAACTTATCCAGCATATGTTTTACGTAGCGGATGCCCTTCCAGCTGCAACCCAGTACCACACATTACGAACAATTTAGCTCACCCAATTCACCTGTACCGCATGTCTTTGGACTTGTGGGGGAAACTGGAGCACCCAAAGGAAACCCACGCAAACGCGGTGAGAACATGCAAACTCCACACAGAAATGCAATCTGACCCAGCCAAGGCTCGAACCAGTGACCTTCTTGCTGTGAGGCGAGAGCGCTACTCACCGCGTCGCCCAACCCATAAACAAAGATGTTTTAATTATCCGTGCATGTTTCTGTAACTCACCTCAGTCATGTGGATCAAGTAGAATCGGAGATCTTTACAGTGATCTGAGGAAACAAACAGAGCATTTTTAACACTTACATCACAAAGATACACATGATTTTCAGGATTACTATCCTACTAAACACAGAATAGTTTGATCTGGGCCAGATTTTCCTATATCAATATATCTTGGCATTTAAAAGTGCTCTCTTAAATGTGCAAGATTAAAACACCCTTTGCAAAGATTTATTATATATATTATAATCCCATAAAATGCACATAACATGAACAATCATTCTACTGTACATGCCACTGAGTCACTTTCCATTTGTAAAGTGCTGAAATATAACCTTATATGGAGCCATATCCTGAAAGTTTGAAGTAATAATCGTCATCAAATGTGGATTAGCAATCAAAACAATTGTATATAAAGCATCTATAGACGGAGTTTATGCATAAGAAATCACAAATATATATGGTTGCATCTTTTTTTAGTTTATCCTCATTTTTCACAGTATTTGAAGCATCTATATTCTAAATATTTTATTCATTTTCTAGGCGAGCAAAATTATAAGCCCTCCTGTCTTCCTTTTCAAGTATTTCCCAAGTGCTGTTTAGCAGGTCAAGCACAATTTCATAGTATTTCCTGTAATATTATATCTATTTTTTTTTGTTTTTTTTTTAAGCAGTTTTTAATAATTTTTAAATAATATTTAAGGTCAATATTATTAGCCCTCTTAAGAAATTATACATATTTTATAATTATAAATATATATTTTTTAAATAAGCCTTTAAAGTACAGTTTAAGCTAAATACTTTGAAATCAACCCAGGCTCACTGTGGACATGTACCCAGGTCTACATTTCTGGGGACATTGAAATACGTAACCAGAGGTATGTCTGCTCGCAGTTTTTGTTTTTGTAAATCCACCAGAGGTCGCTGTGTATGCTTTTTGATGATCTTAAATTTCTCTCTTGCATCCTCTTCTCGCAGAAATCCACCAGAAGGCGCAATATACACTTCAGCCGACCAGGCCATTTTGCTGTTGACTGACTGACCGACTGACCCACCCACCCTTAACTCAATTAAAGAGCCCCTATTTTGCATTTAAAAAGGTCATATACTCCAACAACAGGCTGATATGCATGCAAGGTCAAAAAACACTTTTATTGTCTTATAATATGCATTTATTTTTACCTAATTATCCCAGCGACTCGTTCAGCGATTCATTTGTTTCCAAACCAATCCTTAGCGCAAAGCTAATCTGTGGTGATTGGTCCGATGACAGCCTGTTGCGATTGGTCGACTGCCTTCAGCACAAAACAGAGAGAAAGCCCACCATGGCAATGAAATAGCAGCCATAGAGTATATAAGAGCCCAATGCAGGAATGCAATGAATTAATGCAGTTAAAGAGCATATTACTCTACTCTTAAACCTAACCCCAAGTAATAACGGCACACATTCAGTTTTAATCCACACAGTGGCAAAAAATGAACTGTTTTGAAAATTGACCACGCCACGCATGTGAGGAACAGCTGATGGTGGCTATAGCAAAGGCAAACAGCAGAGGATTGCCAGTCCAGAAACGCATCTAAATCGGTAAATGAAGAAGCAGGCGTCACATTTTTAACGTAGTTTTGGACGCGAATGTGAACAGCCCCATACAGATTTAACCTGAGAGAAACAGTACAAACACTGGTCTAAAACAGATACGTGACAAGCCGTGCGGGGCGATTACAACTTATAACACACAATTAAACACATATTTTGCAAACTACACAAAACGAGGCAACAATTTTAATCACACTTACATGTTATGGTCCCGAGGAAGAAGAAACTGGTCCATATGAACTGTAAAAGTTACTGACAAAATCCCTGTCGCGTGCACATTTTAACGGAACTGGAAGTACATATTTGGAGACGTACCGTATCGACGTCGATGCGATCCAACAAAAGATCCAAACCCAACTCGATTCGTTTATTCGACTCTGAGCCAACTATTTCGCTAAAGAATCAATAGCTTTAAACATGCTGCACTTTGAGATTTAAACCTCAGCTGGATGTTTTCATTCACTTAGAGCTGCGTTGAAAGGTCATTTTCAAAAACCCATAATAGGGGCTCTTTAAATTCATCTTTATTTTTATAGCGACTCGAACCCCGTTGTCACGGTCAACTCTGCTCCACGTTCCATGTCCACTGACGTACACAGCGAGCTACTTGGCTCAACTGGTAACACAGAAAAAGCCGTCCACACGGAGGTAAGCGATCAGCTGGTATTGTGAAAAGGAACAGAAGCCGTCAGCAGCATCATACCGCCCCATAGTGTTCATTTTAAAGGCGAAATGCCGCCATGCATACTTCTGGTTACATAATTTGCGCTCTCCAGAAATGTAGACAGGGGTACATAATAAGCCTGCGTTGTTTAAAAAAATGTAAAACTCCCTTTATTTCGGCTAAACAAAAAGACTTTCCTCAGAGGAAAAAATATTATAGGAAATACTGTGAAAAAAAATCTTTGGTCTATTAAATGTCACTTGGGAAATATATATATATATAGAGAATCAACATTTCACAGGAGGGCGAATAATTCTGATGCCCTGTTTGAGGTTAACAACATATTCCCAGCCCTCACATATATCTAACACTGCTTTCACTCTTTCCCAGATTTGTGTTTGTCTGCCCGCCCTCTCTCAGGAGCTCTTAATCTCTCATTGGCTGTCAGCTAATGACAGTCCGCTCTGATTGGTGGCTGATTGCTCTGTGGCTCAGACATGAGTGTTTAATGAAACCTCACTGAGTCCTGAGGTTTTCTGAGAGCTCAGAGGGTTCAGTTTCAGAGTAAAGCTTTGATTAATGTCTCCTTCACACACACTCGAGTGCTTTATTGGACGTTCACTAAACCCTGAGTGCGTGCAAATGAGCTACATTACTAACACTTCACTTTCCGTTAACCACTTCTTTTTATCAGGGGTCGCCACAGGGACATACATGGACATAAACATAGCATAAAGTAGAAAGACAATCTGATCATAAAAAAGCATAAGAGTGTAAAATGTATGACTATTTTTATATGAGTGAGAGAAAAATACAGTTTCCGCACATTTAGAAACTACAATAAATTATATATTTTTCCACAGAAAATGATTTATTAATCAAATGTCAATAATAGTGTATTAATGTATTATTAACATATTATTAACATAACGTATGATTAACATATTTTTAATGTAATAATGTATTCACATTAATAATAATGCTATAATTTTCCACAGCAGAATAGATATTGAAATAATTTACTATACAAACACCAATTATAGCTAATATCAATACAAATTTTAACAAATTATTCTAAACTGGCTGATCAGGTATATGACTTATCTTTTGGCTGTTGAACTCTCCCCACACATTATCATATCTCATATTTAGGCCTTGATTTAGACAATTAGCAGAGGAACTGATGAGAGGAGACAGTTGTACAGTCGTCTGTCTGTGAGACACCTGCAGGGGTTTTTCTCTAGTTATGCTGTGACCATCATCCTGTCATATATACTCAAACACACACACACACACACACACACACACACACACACACACACACACA
>CAIGQZ010000680.1:0-11332 GCA_903798205.1 Danio tinwini | reverse complement strand
CACACACACACACACACACACACACACACACACACACACACACACACACACACACACACATACACACACACACAATTATTATTCATGTTGTCATTTTCTGGAGGGAAAAATATCTCTAAATGAGAAAGAAGCTCTAAATCACAATTTTCTTTACTTAAAATTTTGAAGAAATGTTATCAGTCCGGTGTCACGGTGGCTCAGTGGTGAGCACTGTGGCCTCACAGCAAGAAGGTCGCCGTTTCTAGTTCCGGCTGGATCAGTCAGGATTTCTGTGTGGAGTTTGCATGTTCTCCCCGTGTTGGCGAGGGTTTCCTCCGGGTGCTCCGGTTTCCCCCACAGTCCAAACACATGCGCTATAGGGGAATTGAATAAAATAAATTGGCCGTAGTGTATGAGTGTGAATGTTAGAGCGTATGGGTGTTTTCCAGTACTGGGTTGCGACTAAAAGGGCATCTGCTGTATAAAACATATGCCAGAATAGTTGGCGGTTCACTCTGCTGTGGCGACTCCTAATAACCAGGGACTAAGTTGAAGGAAAACAATTGAATGAATGTTATCAGTCCTTTATAGAATTAAAAAAAGCACTTTACCCAAATCCATACCTAATAGATTCAATTCAATTCACCTTTATTTCTATAGCGCTTATGCCATGTAGATTGTGTCAAAGCAGCTTAACATTGAAGATTTAGTGATTTGAAACAGTGTCAGTTCAGTTTTCAGAGTTTTAGTTCAGTTTAGCTCATTTCAGTGTGGTTTAATAATCAGTACTGAGAGTCCAAACACTGAAAAACAAATCCATCAATTCGCAGCTCTACAGATACCGAACCATGCAAGCCAGTGGCGACAGCGGCGAGGAAAAAACTTCACCAATGAAGTGAAGAATTTAAAAACCTCGAGAGAAACCAGGCTCAGTTGGGCACAACCATTTCTCCTATGGCCAAACATCTTGTGCAGAGCTGCAGTCTAGGCGCCAGAAGTTGGACCTCAGCGAAGACTCGTCTGTCCTTGGAGCATCACAGGAATCAGTCTCATGCTCTCCCCCATGACCACCACAGCAGCAGCTCATGATACGGCCTGATCCAGGATTATGGAAACCCATGGAATAATCTCGTCGCTGGTCTTGGATCGCATCAGTGGTGCTGCATAGTCTGAGGGCCTCAGGATGAGTACCCCCAGGTGGAAATAGAGAATAAGGAGAATAATTAGTGTAGCTGCTGTTCATAGTGTATATAAAAGAGATGCAAAACCTGCGTGGAGCACATTCATTCATCATAACGCTATGTGAGTATATGCTTTGCTAAAAAGATTTTTTGAAAAAAGGTTTTTAATCTAGTTTTGAACTGCGAGAGTGTGTCTGAGCCTCAGACATTATCAGGAAGCCTATTCCAGAGTTTAGGAGCCATAAATGAGAAGGCTCTACCTCCTTTACTCGACTTTGCTATTCTAGGTATTACCAGAAGCCTGGAGTTTTGAGATCTTAAAGAGTGGGTTGGATTGTAGCGAGACAGAAGGTTGGTTAGATAAACTGGAGCTCGATTATTTAAGGCTTTATAGGTAAGAAGTTATATTTTATAATCAATACAAAACTTAACAGGCAGCCAGTGTAAGGAGGATAAAATTGGCGTGATATGATCATATTTTCTAGACCTGGTAAGAACTCTGGCAGCTACATTTTGTACTAGCTGAAGTTTGTTAATAGAGGATGCTGGGCAGCCAGCAAACAGAGCATTACAGTAATCCAGCCTAGAAGTCATAAAAGCATGAACTAGCTTTTCTGCATCTGAGATGGATAGCATACTTCGTAACTTAGCAATATTTCTCAGATGAAAGAAGGCAGTTTTTGTGACATGGGATATATGATTTTCAAAAGTTAAATTTCTGTCTGGCTAAATTGCTTAGAATGGTTAATCTTTAATGCATTAAAGTGGTCTTCCAATGCTTTCCACTATACATACAGTACATTCCACTATGTATAAAAAGTATGTTAGTTAATTCTACATATAGATGATGATGATTTTGTTTGTGAGTAATGAATTACTTTGGTTTATTTACTTACCGCACTTACTTAACGCAGACACCGAAATGAGACGTCTGGTCTTCGATTCAAATATACCATGAAAAAAAAAGCATGATTCAATGATAACTAATCTGTGGTCACATGTCTGAATATATCACAATTGTTATTTCATTTTACCACACAATAATGAGTCCAATTAGATTGGTTAATCTTTAAATTATTATATTTATGGCTTTTGTTTTATATAATGCCAGTTATGTAATGTGAATGAATTTTTTGTGCTGATGTCAGACCCTGTTAGAAATGATCTGATTTTGTGGTTTAAGCTCATAAAGCTCCAAAAAATGAGATATAGTAACTTTAATATGTGTTTAATCTATTTGGATTTAAGTCCTGTCGCCACAATAGGAAAGCTGTCAAGATATAAAGTAATGATATTTGCTGTTTCCATGGGACTCATGAGTGTGTGTGTGGTCCTGATATTAATCATGTTGTGGGGACCAAATGACCCCTCAAGTATTGACCTTAATCTTTCATGCTATTATATATAACATTATTGGCTTAAGACTTCCGTTCTTATTCACTTTCATTGATTTTTTTCAAGCGTAAAAAAGCTTGTTATGCTGCTTAATGTTGCAAACTGGTATTTTGTTATTATGTTATTTAGATTTTTTTATGCATAGTTATAATCACACTTATTGTTTGTAGAGCTTTGTAGCTTTGTTAGTTAGCAGTGGATTAATCCGTCCTTCTTAAATTGCAAGTAATTTTGATCAGTGACAGGAATTATGTTAGTCTAATAATAATAGATCTCGGCCACAAATGCAAGGCTACAAACATACACAGATCTCATTTGAATTCAATCCCAAATGTCTGGGTTTCAGAAAAATTGTAAGTTCTGGAAATGTTTTTATATGTGTTTATTTCTATGTCACTTGCGGTTTTTGTTGCTTTGTTCAGAATTGATTATGCATTTTTTTAGGTACTCTTTTCAAGATGATAAATAATAATAATAAAAATAATAATTCATTTTATTTGTAAATGGCGCCTTTCTGGACACCCAAGGTTGCCTTACAATAAGCATCAACAGCCATGCTAGAACAAATAAAAACAAATAATAAACATTACCAAACATGCATTGACCAAACAAGTATAAACACACTTCACGAATATGAAATATGGTCGGGGGGGTCCATGGTCGGGGGGGTCCATTTTCACTATATGTCAGTGTATGTGAATACATGAAGGTATATGTGACAAATAAAGGCTTGATTGATTGAAATAACATGATAAAAACATGATAAAACAATTGTTAAAGGAAAGCCTGCTTAAAAAGATTGGTCTTTAGACGAGATTTAAATGTGTCAAGACCATCACTGCTCCTTAGATCCAGGGAAAGCGAATTCCATAGCCGAGGAGCCATAGAGCTAAAAGATCTGTCTCCCATTGTGCTTAATCGAGTGCGAGGTGGTACCAGGGAGAAAGAGTTGACGGATCTAAGAGTGCGAGAAGGGGTATAAATATAGAGAAGTTCGGTGAGATAGTGAGGAGCAAGATTATGAAGTGCCTTCAAAGTTAGAAGTAATATTTTTAAAATCAATACGAAACTTTACCGGCAGCCAGTGAAGCTGATAAAGAAGTGGTGTGACATGCTCGTGAGACGGAGTCCTAGAGATGACCCAAGCTGCATGGTTCTGAATCCGTTGGAGTTTATGGAGAAGTTTAGAAGGAAGCCCAGAAAGAAGTGCATTACAGTAGTCAAGACGTGAAGTAACTAATGCGTGGATATGAATTGCTGTGTTGTTGGTTGTGAGAGAAGGGCGGAGACGAGTGATATTACTCAGGTGGAAATATGCAGTACGCGTAATATTATTGATGTGACCTTCAAATGAGAGTGTGCTATCCAAGATGACACCCAAACTCTTTACCTGCACAGAGGGAAGAATTGTGCTGTTATCAATGTCTATTGTGAAATTATCAGCTTTATCCAAAACACTTTTAGTCCCGATGAGAAGGGCTTCAGTTTTGTCGCTATTTAATTTTAAAAAGTTAGCTGAAAGCCAGATTTTTATTTCTGCTAAACATCTGCTCAAAGCAGAAGGAGGAAAAGAACTGGAGGGCTTGGTGGACAGGTAGAGTTGAGTGTTGTCAGCATAGCAGTGAAATAGTATGTTGTATTTTCTAAAAATGTGACCAGGAGGCAATAGATATATGATAAACAGGAGTGGACCCAGTACGGAACCTTGTGGGACACCAGTAGTGACAATCTGAGATCTTGACTTAAAATCTTTAATTTGGACAAACTGAGTATGTTCTGCAATTAGGTATGATTTAAACCATAAAAGAGGGGTGCCAGAGATCCCTAGTGAGGCAAGCCTATTCAACAGAATCTCGTGCGAAACCGTTACCAAGCCGTCACACGAAATGATCACCAAGGGTGCTATTATTAAATAAAAAATGCTGTACAGATGATGTTTTTTTTATATTGTAATATATTTTAAAGCAGCTATATGTATATAATCTTTTTGCTTTATGTATAGATATAAACACACATGTTTGTACAGCAAATAATTTGATCTTTTATTGTCATTGTTATTCCTGTTTCCTAGTCATTTCCCCCATACACAATTATGGCTCGTTTCCACTGACTGGTATAGTACGGGTCGGTACGCTTTTATGGCCGTTTCCACTGTCAAAAGGCTTACCGAACCGTACCACTTTTTCGGCACCCTTTCGAAAGGATACCAAACACGAGAAAGGGTACCAAAAGGGTCCCAAGGGCGGAGCTAGACGCGCAGTTGAATGCTATTGGTTTACAGAGATACGTCACGAGCTCACGCAACAAGCCAGAATGAAAACAAAGGAGCCACCATGTTTTAATACACAACCGAGAGACTATACATCTATATAATAACATATAATAACGAGCCCTGTTCAATCTGGGCTCAAATTAACATTGTCGTCGTCTTGATGAACAGCCACAAAGCCAAAAAAAGGAGCAGATTTTACCCTGTGTCCCGTAGTTTTTTTACGAGCCAGTCTGAAGCGCGAGCGGTTTTGCGTTTTTTCTTGTGCTCGTCGCCTTTCTTTATTTGAAATAACAAACTTCTTGAGCTGATGATTATAACGTGCGCTTGATTATTGACGTGCTTTTGAAACCTGATCCTGTCAGAAACTGACAAATGCGAGAGTGACGCGCAAATAACTAAAGGAGAAGCCGGAAAAAAGGAGCACATTATTATTACAGCAAACATGAACAAACGGCCATGTTTAACAATTTTTATCACCTTTTGGACTATTATGTACTCTGAATGATGGAATTACTCTCTAACAAGAGGCTACACGTGCTGCTGAAGATTAAGACACATTTAATCATGAGAGGTTTGCTGACTATGGGCTCTATTGCCTGCAGTTTTGAACCTAAATAATGACTAAATGTATGCTGCTGTGTAGTTTATCTGTAACTGGTAACATATCGGAGACTGTAAGAGTCTGTATGTGTTTAAATATGCTCAACGTGAAGATGCTGGACTTTAGCGCTGTAGTAATGAGCAAACAAAGAAAACAAAGCACAAAGGCAGAACATTTCATTGATAAGATAATTTTTTTTTATGTTTTTATGTTATGAACTTTTGGGCTCAACAAGTAACGTTATTGATGATAATACAGACACTTACTTCATTCACCATAAGGCAACGTAGCCCCGACTTGCACTAAATACTAGGCTTATGCTAGTTTTGTTGAATAAAATAAGCAAACATTGCAAATGAAATATGACAACGAGATGCTGCGCTGCCAGAAACGAGTATTATTGTCAGCTAAGTGAACAAGTCGTTCATGACAGAGATTCATTCACAAACGAATCGCTCCCTCCGTCAGAAGAAATGAGAAGTGAAAGCAGGAGAGGGGGTGTGTTTCAGGACATGCATTAGATCAAATCTAACAGGAGGGAGGGTAATACATTTACATGTACTTAAACACACAATCTTTGTCAGGAATGCCCGTGCGGTCACTGATCCATCAATATAGAAAAGTAATATAAAATGATAATTTTTGTAATAAAAAAAATATTTGCATACTGATCACCTGGAAAACTCCCGATCAAAGATATATGTGTATATGTGTATATCTCTGGCTCTGGATGGCCACAGTCCTCTCTGCAGCTTGGTCCAGCATTCATTTCAAAGGAGCGCTACCCTGTACTAAAATGGCGTTTCTATTCACTCATTTCTTCCAATAGACAACAACAGGTCAGGCAACATCTAATAGCCCGTTTCCACTGAGCGGTACGGTACGGTTCGGTTCGGCGCGCTATTTCCACTGTCAAAAGTGTACCGAACCGAACCATACCGTACCACTTTTTCAGCACCCTTTCCAAAGGGTACCAAAGACAAGAAAGGGTACCAAAAGGTGGAGCTACACGCGCAGCTGAACCCTGATTGGTTTACAGAGATACGTCACGATCTCGTGGAGCTAGCCAGAATCAAAACAATGGAGCCGCCATGTTTTTAAATACACAGCCGAGACAACTATATGCATTATAATAACGATCCATGGATGACCCGGGCTCAAAACAAACCTTGTCGTTGTCTTGATGAACAGCCACAAAGCCAAGAATTTGCCATGTCCTGTTGTTGTTTTACGAGGCCGTCTAAAAGTGTGAGCGGTTTTCGCTTTCTCCAGGGAGCTCGCGATCGAGTATAGATTTGATATAACAAACTTCTTGAGCTGATGATAATAACATGTGTGTGTGATTAATGAAGCGTCTTTGACATCTGATCCATTCAGAAAGAAAAGGACAAATGCGAGAGTAAAGCGCGGAAAAAAGGAGAAGCCCAACAAAACACAGGATCAAATAGTTTCAGCAACCTGAACAATCTGCCATGAACAAATCATGAACAAACTGCCATGTTTATCATCACCTTTTGGACTATTATGAACTCAGAATGAGAGAATTACTCTCTAACAGAGGCTACATGTGCTGCTGGAGATTAAAGGTACAGATGAGAGGTTAGCTCTGACTGTGGGCTACTGTATATGTTGCGTGTTGTTTTTGAACTCAAATAAGGACTTAATGTCTGCTGTGTGTAGTTTATCTGTAAGTGGTAACATATCGGAGACTGTAAGGGTCTGTATGTGTTCATATATGTTGCATTTATTTATTTTCTATAATTGCAGACGTTACAGTAGGCTGTAACACTCACATGGTCATTGATCTGCAGTTATAATCAAATCATGTTCATAGAAATGTTAGTAATAACCATTTATAAACAAGTATTAATGTGTTTAAAGCATCTGTTTTGTTAGAAGAGCTTCTCATATAATGTGAACGACCTGTACAGCTTTACTGTAGACATTTATTCGAGCGAGAATGACGTCGACTGAAACTCTCTGTAGTTCACCACGCCCACCAAAAGGGTACCCTTTTTGTAGTGGAAACGCAAGGCTGATAAAGGTGACCCGTACCGACCCGAACCGTACAGTACTGTACCACTCAGTGGAAACGAGCCATAATGTAAATATCTATGGTCAAAGGCAAGTGGCGTTTAGAGGCTTTTGCAAACAAACTGTTATTTCTGAATGAGCTGACGCTGCGATTCAGATGATTTGAAGCAAGAACATTTGTTGAACATGTACTAAGTGCCTAAAGCATTCGCTTAATGTCATTAGCTCATTTTTCGCAGAAGTGGCGTTTAGCGGATTTTGCATCTGAACTCTTCATTTGTTCTCATGACTTTTTGGCATGTTTTTTTTTTTTACAGCGTACACTACAAACATTATTACGTCTATGGAGAGTCCCCATGAAACATGTAAACTATGTGTGTGTGTTTCAGATGGGAGGAGGAGCTGTCCAGAAGAGAGCAGATGGAGGTGATGATGCAGTCGCTGCAGGAGGTTTGCTCATTTGCACCATATGTCTAGACATTCACACTGCGATAATAATCACATTTGGGCTTGAGATGATGTGTGGTGCTCACTTTGTGAGCCCTCGTCATATTTTACTAACTAATTCCTATTCAAGAAAAAGATTCGCCTCACAGCAAAAAGATTGCTGGTTCGAGTCCAACTGGTTTAGCTGGCATTTCTGTGTGGAGCTTGCATGTTCTCCCCGTGTTGGCGTGGCTTTCCTGCGGGTGCTCCGGTTACCCCTACAGTCTAAACATATGCGCTATAGGTGAATTGAATAAACTAAATTGGATGTGTATGAGTGTGAATGAGTGTGTATGGATGTGTTTACCAAGTTGCAGCTGGAAGGGCATGCGCTGCTTAAACATATGCAGGATAAGTTGGCGATTCATTCTGCTGTGGCTATCCCTGATAAATAAGGGACTAAGCCGAAGGAAAATGAATGAAGAAATGAATTCCTATTCATTAACACACTCTATGAGGCTCCATTTGTTACTGTAAGTTAGGGATAAAGTACATCCAGGAGGTTGTCATCACAGAATAAAGCCCGACAGGTTTATCGGTAGCCTGAAGCAAAGCAAAGCACTTAAGTTGTATAAGACGGAAGGACCTAATTCTGTGATAACAACCTCCTGGATGTACTTTATCACACTTATTACACAGCTAGTTGCCACAAAACATACAAATTAGACACAAAACATTGTTCTGAGCTGTAATAGTTTATTAAAACTTGAAATAAATGAAAGCTAAACAAAAACAGCTGATGGAGTATACACCATAGCTGCCAACATCTGGCTTTGAAAATCCGGGAGACCCGGGGGTGGGGGGGAGGTTTGGTATCCAGGGGTGTTACGCCTTATTTACATGGGGCGTCAGCTTCAACGCTTCCCATTCACTTTGAATGGGTGACGTCAGGTGTTGCCGAACTGCATTGTGGATCCGTCGTCGCCGCTTCAGTGGCGTTGATCGCTGCAGAAGTTGGGACTTTCTCAACTTTTCAAGTGCCGACGGAAGCGGAAGCCAATCAGATCGCTGTATGCAAATACACCAGCACAGACAGTAGCTGGTTGCTGACTAATTTCATTGGCTGATGCTGCTATGATGATCGAGTGAGCTTCAGACACACTCTCTGACAAGCGTTGATGCTGAAGCCCCGTGTGAATGAGGTGTTACCAGATTGTACCAATCACCTGAGGACCGGGGTAAGGGGTTGAAATTCTGGGAGTTTTCTGGGAGAAATGACAAACCGGGAGGGGGGTCTGAATTACGGGAGACTCCCGGGAAAAACGGGAGTGTTGGCAGGTATGGTATACACTAACCAGCGCATTATTCAGTCACAAGATGGCGGCAAACAGTTCAAAACACAAAGCTGACAGAAAGGAAACCTTTGTAAATCACAATTCCACTATCACATATTCATAAAAACAGCCTGCAGAAACCCTTTGATTGACATTCTCCCTTTGTACTTGTCATAAGAGGGGGAAAGCCCCGCCCATTAGGGAAGATCTCTCTGAGGCACAGCCATTTGTAGCCCCACCCTCTTTTAAAAAGAGCACAATCTCATTTGAATATTAAAGCGACAGCCACCAAAATGGTACAATTAGGATCAAAGCCCAAAAGGGTCAGTTTCACAGAGGTATAAAACATTGTATGCAGGGCCGGATTAATCAATGGGCATAATGGGCACAGGCCCAGGGGCCCGTGCGCACTTGGGGCCCCTGCGAGGTGGGGGGTACTGATTTTGGAGTGTCTATTTAGGCTAAGTGCAAATAGCGCACCTCGTTGGAATAAGCTAGGTGAGTGATTCCCGCCAGCGCCGTTTGATCATCAGAGACAACATAACTAAAGAGCTGTAGAGAGCAAGTGTGAGTGGTGCAGCTTGTAAAGCGCACGGCAACATGTTTTAAGGCGATCGATCATGAACCCGGTTTAAATCCAGCGACTGATTAACACGTTTTTCTTTTTCCCCCATTACATATCAGATTGGAAATACATTTATTTTCAATAGAAAGGAAATGTTTTTGTTTAAAAATTTAAATAAAGTATAATAAATGAGTCACAAGGTATTTAATAAGGATAAAAAGAATAATAAATATTTTATAAAGTTATTATTCACCTGGTGTTAAATGTTAGCGACATCCTAATATAATTAATCTGTATTTACAATGTTAGTCGCCCTGCTTCACCCATATTCTCCAACCTCATGGAGAGAGAGACAGAGAGACAGAAAAACCCCTGAAGAGGAGAGAGACAGGAGAGAACTGGTACAGTGTGTGTGATTTCGGATACTTTCAGCTTTATAATCAAGTGCTTTTTGCCTACTCTTCTTCATCACGAGGGAGACAGTGAATCATTAATCAGTGTGTGTATTATGGAAGACTCAGATTCATAGAACTGGACTGGAGAGGTGTTATATCCAAATCATATGCATTAAAAGTTTGTAGAAGTTATACATTAAAAATACCCTTAAATATAAACTTTTAGTACTGCTTTAGTGAACTTGAACAAGTATATTAAAAACCATTAATTTTCACTAGTTTTATTAGTATTTTTTTTATCAAAGTGTGCTTTAAATGCTTTTAAAATCAGGTAAATCTTTGTAGACTATAAATATATGTACTATAAAATATTATAGATTAACTTTATTTAAAGAATATTATATTAATCTTATTTTCTAATTCAACTATAGGGGTGCGGCCTTGTAGGGGCCCTACAAGACATTGTGCCCAGGGGCCTCTGAATTCTTAATCCGGCCTGATTGTATGTGTGGTATTTTGAGCTGAAACTTCACGCACACGCTCTAGGGACATCAGAGACTTATTTTACATATAATAAAAAGAGACATAACAGGTCTTTTTTAAAAATATCTCATTACAAATGTAGCTAAATTATGTAATTTTTACATATAAAATAGTGAGCAACATCCTGGCAACCGCATATCGGTAGCAGCAGGGCCACGTAAATAATAAACTATGTAATTATTCATAACATCATGCTAAAATACATGATGAGTAACTGTGCACACATGCAGTCGGAGCAGATATAAACCGTGTTTCCCAGTACTGGGTTGCAGCTGGAAGGGGATCCACTGTGTAAAACATATGCTGGATAAGTTGGCGGTTCATTCCGCTGTGGCGACCCCTGATAAATAAAGGGACTAAGCTGAAGGAATATGAATGAATGAATGAATGTTTTCCAGAGCGCTGGAAACTCACAGACAGCTGGAATCGGACGTCTTTGGTCAACACTTCTTCATTTCCAATCACACACGGAATTTCTTCTGTTTTTCCCTTCAGGTTTCGTAACGCCTGAACAAAAAACACACAGGGGCCGACTGTCAGATAAACATGAGCAATTCTGAGTGTGTGTGTGTGTGTGTGTGTGTGTGTGTGTGTGTGTGTGTGTGTG
>CAIGQZ010000673.1:0-11119 GCA_903798205.1 Danio tinwini | reverse complement strand
CAGTAGGGGAATATTTAACTGTTCATGAGGTAGATGGCCTGAGGAAAGAAACTTTTCCTGTGTCTATCTGTTTTTGTGCTTGGTGCTCTGTAGCGCCGACCAGACGGTAACAGTTCGAACAGGTAGTGTGCTGGGTGTGAGGCGTCCAGAGTGAGGCGTCCAGAGTGTATAGGAGTATATTTCTGTGCTATTGGCTTTGGGGCAAGGAACAGCTGGTACAACAAATTGCCTTTTCTCCAAGATCATTTTCCAAGATCATTTTCTGCCTGTTTTGTTTCTGATTAGACAAATATTGTTTTGATATATGTATATGCATGTATGTTTGGAAAATACCTTATGCAAAATGGAATGACATTAGAAAAGCAAAATTGGCTGATTTATGTGGAAATATAGACTGGAGATGACACTTTTTCATAGCACTGTATATATAGTGATAGTAGTGTATAGTTTGTACAACACAATCTCACGGTCAGGGATATGCAGTATTTATGATATATATCAAATACTATGTATTTCAAATACTAATTTCAAATACAATATAGTATTTAGTAATTTGCATTTAGATAAATTAATTTCTAACATAAAAAAAATGTGGAAAAAGTGAAGCACTATGAACACTTTCCAAATGCACTGTATTCGCCTTATTCTCCGCACACGAGCGGGTGCAACCATTTGAATCATTTTGGCTCGAGATTTCCGGTCTCATTCACTTTTGTTCATTTTTAGATGTTCAAAACAGCTCGTTTATCTGCTTGATGTTGCAAACTGATATTTTCTTATTATGTTATTCTATTTTGTCTGTGTAATCATGCAAACACTTGCGAGCAAGTAGTTTGACTGTTTTCTGTCGTTTATTATTCCTAGTAATTTCTCCCAAAGACAACTGAATCGAAAGTTCTAAAACAATCGCAAAAACAAGCACATTTCCGCATTGCAGAATAAGGTAAATATGAAGATATATGATAATAATGGATAAATGATAATTCCATTTTTAGGAATTGTAAGATATCATGTTTTTATGTTGTGCATTGAAGACATTATATGGAAATTACTAAAACTTTTAGTAGGAAACATAATCAAGAGATATAGTACTACATTCTGACACTTCTGCATTGAACTGGAAGTTCTTTATGAAATGTGTACAAATTTTCTACTAAATGAAGTTGAAAGTTGAACAAGGTGACAGAGAATTAGAACATATTTAGAATTAAAAACTTGCTCAGAGAAAACAAGCAGTTTACCTCACTAAGTCAGTTTAATAGTGAAGGAATTAATTGAATAGGCCTATTAATGGAATGTAAATGCTAACTTGTAACAGTATTTTGTAGTATTTTTAAAATACAAAACTACAGTATTTTATTTTGATGCATGTTTTGGCTGCTGTGTTTTGTAGTTTATTTTGGGGCACCTAAAATTAAGGTATTTGACATTTAATTTAAAATACATTTTAATGTACTTTTGCCCATCCCTGCTCACCGCAATTCGTACCTTTTTGATTTAGTGTCTAATTTGTGTGAATTTGTATAATCTCATTCGTACAATTAAATACAATTTGCTTATCCCTCATTGACGGTTGGGTTGGATGCCATGCCTCCTTTTTAAAATCAAACATTTTCATATGACTGAATTAGCCACTAAACTGACAAAACGTTAAATAGTTATGTTTCCTTGTGCGATCAGGCTGGTTTGTACATTGCTTGTAACTAAAACAACCTACAAACAAACAAATAAACAATAAATAAATATAAAAAATGTTGAGAGGACAAAGAATCAAAAATCACATAGTATTGGAAACTGTTTAAAGTGATAATTCACCAAAATAATGATAGTTCACTTGTGTAAAACCCTTATACATGTTTAAATTCTGTTTAATCCGATAGTCATTTTTTTGTACATTTTTCAAAACACTTTAGTGTTCAACAGAAAACAAAGATAACTTTGCAGTGAACTGATCCCTTAATGATTTTTGAGATCCTAGTAGCAGCTATTTCTGCATGATCAATTAAGTTGTTACTCTTTTTTGAATGACTCAATCTTTTGCTGTTTTTTTACCATTGTGTTGTCAGTGATTTGTTGTGCTGTAATGTTAAGCACTTCTCTTTGTACAAATAGAAATTAAAAATGTGCTCTAATAATCTGCAGTTATTATATTTGTTTTTAAATTCCTGACAAAGAAAAATAGGATAAATATTAAGACAATTATTTAGAGAACTCTGAGGAGAAATGTGATAAAATCACCTTGATTTTTCAACAAATCCTCTTTCTTTTTTTCCTTTAGGAGAAAACGGGCTTTAAAAGCATCTGATTTCTGGATTATGGATTTCACGGAAATGAGCTTGACAAAGGTGACATCAGTAAACACGCATTAACTAGAGTTTATCAGTAAAGCAGGTGGGTCTAAAACACTCATTGTGTGGTCAAGTAATCTTACCTGATAACAGCATTCCATTGCCCCCCACAAGTTTGCTCAGATGTAGTTCCTGCCTTCCATGGGTTTATTTTACACAGCCAAACGTTGAAACCTCTTAAAGTAATGGAAAAGGGAGTAAAATGCTGGGGATTAATTAAATGTACTCTCTGTTCAATATTATTATATTATTTCAGAAAGCAAAGGGCATTTCCATCCCCTGCTCGAGGCAACAAATTCTCATATCGTGAGCGGAACAATACACACATTTTCTTGTTTTAAAATTCACAGTCTGTTGAGAACGATCAACATTTTTTCTTGCTAAATATTTAGGTTTGTTAGTCAGGTTGTTTGTAGTGAATCATTCCCAGTGTTTACAATATCGATGGCAAACAGAATCTGCATCTGGGAGATCCATCACACTGGGAATATGGCTGTTTACATGATGACAGTAGATTTATCTCCAAGTATAATGTGGGATCTGACGATTCGATTTAGCTGGTTTCCTATTGCATAAACATCAGGAACGCAAATATTTCTGTGGCTCTTTCATCTCCTTCTCAACCAGGGGACTAAAATCAGTTAGTCTGCATTACTTTGCTATCAAACTTCTTCTACATCATGCTGATCTCTTGGTAAATCACATTAAATCTTTCACATCTTTCATTCACTTGTTATGTCTTTCTAACATTCAGTTGTATTTGTCATCCAAATACTCAGATTCTTGGACACTTCTACACCACACTTTTCTGCATTTTTTTGATCATTTGATTTGGCAAGCAAGCGTTTGCCAAGAACATGCATAAATAAACATAAATAATGACCAGTGAAGGGAAAAGTATAGTTCTGGAGTCCACGGTCAATGACTTCCTCAGAAAAAACAGAGAAAGAGATTATGTGTACTTGAATGTGACCATATCTCATTTAAAAACAAATTGTAGATAATGCAAATAAAAAAACATGACTTTCCTGACATTTTCTTGGTTTTATCATGGACTAGATAGATGGATGGATAGATGAATGGATAGATGGATGAATGGATGGATGAATAAATGGATGGATGGATGGATGGATGGATGGATGGATGGATGGATGGAATGACGGACGGAATGACGGACAGACGGACGGAACGACGGACGGACGGATGGACGGACAGGCAGGCAGGCAGGCAGGCAGGCAGACAGACAGACAGACAGACAGACAGACAGACAGACAGACAGAAAATAGACAGACAGACAGGCAGGCAGGCAGGCAGGCAGACAGACAGACAGACAGACAGATAGAAAATAGACAGACAGGCAGGCAGACAGACAGACAGGCAGGCAGGCAGACAGACAGACAGACAGAAAATAGACAGACAGACAGACAGACAGACAGACAGACAGACAGACAGACAGAGACAGAAAATAGACAGACAGACAGAAAGACAGATAGACAGACAGACAGACAGACCAACCGACCAGCGACAGACAGACAGACAGACAGATAGATAGATAGGCAGATAGCAGTCATATAAACAAGTATAACAATACAAAGGACACAATACAGCTGACAAAACAGATATCATAGAGCTAGGGGAAAGAGGTGGAAGGTAAAACTATAAGTTTTTAGGACAATGATTTAGACCAAAAAAAAGCTAAATGTTTTTGTATTGATGTGATTAATCAATAAAAAAAATATGTAAATGTACTCTAAGCAAGGTTTTCCAGATTCGCAAAAACTGTAGACAGCACCCTTTAGTCAGTATGTCATCTGAAACGTACAGCAAAATGTACTCGGAGCAACATATTTTATATTTTATTTTTTGTATTTTATTTTAACATTTCCCATTTTTGGCAGAAAAACTTGTCTTGTAATGCCTCCTAACAATTTAAATCAACATAGGCTCATTCTGAAAATGTAGCCCTATATACCTACTGAAGATCACAAATTATGTAGCCAGAAGTACGTATGGCTGCATTTCATTTTTAAAACGAACACTACGGAGCAGTATGGTGCCGTTCTTTTTTGCACTTACCAGCTGACCGCTTACCTCCATATGGACCGCTTTCCCGATATTACCAGTTTGACCAGTAGCTCATTATGTACGTCGGCGGACTTGAGAGAATAATTGACCACAATGACAGGGTTTGAGTCCGGCAAAGAACGGTTCCAGAAAGCAGGTAAGACAAAAACAGAAGCCAAAAAATTTAATAAACAAGTAAATAACAGGGTGAGAATGCTAAAATCTGAAAACGTTGTAAAAATCAGGCAAGGGCTTTCCTTTTTCTGGATTGCTTTTTAAAACTGTTAGTTGGGTTTAGGGAAGTGGGTCGGTGGGTGGGTCAATCGGTGCTTTTGAAACCACTGTTGGTTGGGTTTAGGGAAGCAAGAGGGTGGGTCAGTCAATCTGTCAGTCGGTCAGTCAGTTAGTCGACAGCGGCTTCTGGTGGATTTACACGAGAAAAGCAGGCATGAATGACACTCGCAAGAAAAATTTGAGAAATCTCAAAAAGCGTACTCAACGGCCTCTGGTGGAATCGTGAAAACAAAAACTGCAAAAAATGTAGCTCCTGGGACGTATTTGGTGCTCTCCAGAAATGTATATAGCGGTGCGTTTTCAGAATGAGCCTAGGTTGATTTAAATGCTGTAACCTGGAGACCCAGGTTGCTAGAACGTAGATCTTTTTGGCTCATAAACAGAAATCTATGAAAAGATATGATGGCTTTGTGTTGCGACGTTAAAACAAAGATAAAAAGTTTTGAAATAATTCTATGTAACTGTAAGTCGCTTCAGAGAAATAAGTATTAGTGAATGTGACCAAACCTCCGACTGCCTCCAAGAGCTATGACTGTTTATCATGAATAAAGCACACAATTCAATACTGTGTCACAGAAGGGAATCCTCTGTGCAAGATGCAGAATAAACAAGATGTGGAATTGGATTTTCTTATCAAACACCCAAATTTTTATTGTGTGCTTGTCAAGCAGAAAGACTCATGTTTCTGATTCTAAAAACAGTATACATCATATTTTCTCACCGTAGTCCTGCAAGTTCATGCGGTCGCTTCGATTGAAAGAACCCCTTTAAGGGACAATCACGTTCATTCCAACAACAACAACCCACCTCCTCTGGCAGGAAGAAAGCTCTTAACCACAAGCTCAGGCTGAGAGAATTGGCTCAGGCTCAGCCATTTGGAATTAAAGAGCCATGTTTTAAATTGCTGTTCCATTGTGATCAATTCATAGTGACCTTACATTAAAGTCTTTTACATCATTATTCAATTATGACTGCAATAATCAATCAGTTACATGGGACATGTTTTAAATATAGTGCGGCATTACTTCCGGTTCTGCTTTGTTATTACACTGTCCATCAATAACACTAACATCTGTGAAATTAACCACAATCATTTCCACTTAACTATTGCTCACTTTTTTTCTTCTTTAGAAGCTTTAGCCATATTCAGATTCTCGTTCTGAGTTTGTGGCAGGCAATTCCATCTTTGCACTGCTCCCCTGCTGCGATGTGGGACAAGTCGGCCCCCACATGCTATGCCCCCTGGTGGGGTGAAAGATGGCCGAGCCACTTAAGATCATTAATCTCTGCTTTTGCATTTTGATATTTTTAATTATGCACTGTTCTCTTGCTTTGAAGTACTTTCAAGTTAAGACAAATTCAGGGATTTATTCTCTGGAAAGTTCTGTCCTCCCGAGATCATATTCGTAAGCCACCCTGAGAAGGAAAGGGATTTGTGTCCAAACTGCTGCTGTGTTGTAACATGCATTGAGTGCCACTCTAAAGGGAATTCAATACCTGCAGCCCTTTTGAGTATCAGAGAAATCTACGGTCAGAGAAGGAGAAATCTATGATCAGAGAAAAGATTATATACAAACACAGACCTACTTACTGTGTGTAGTTGTTGTTTTTTCTACATTTACCGGACACTTCATTAGGTACACCTGTCCAACTGGTTGTTAACGCAAATTTCTTATCAGCCAATCACATGGCAGCATCTCAATGGATTTAAGCATGTAGACTTGGTCAAGACGATCTGCTGCAGTTCAAACCGAGCATCAGAATAAGGAAGAAAGGGGATTTAAGTGACTTTGAATGTGACATGGTTGTTGTGTGCCAGACGGGCTGAGTATTTCAGGAACTGCCGATCTACTGGGATTCACACGCATAACCATATCTAGGGTTTACAGAGAATGGTCAAAAAAAGAGAAAAAATCTAGTGAGCAGCAGTTCTGTAGGTGTTTGTTGATGCCAGAGGTCAGAGGAGAATGGCCAGACTGGTTTGAGCTGATAGAAAGGCAACAGTAACTCAAATAACCACTCGTTACAACCGAGGTATGCAGAAAAGCACATCCAACCTTGAGGCGAATGGGCTACAGCAGCAGAAGACCACACCGGGTGTCACTCCTGTCAGCTAAGAACAGGAAACTGAGGTACAATTCACATCGGCTCACCAAAATTGGACATTAGAAGTTTGGAAAAACATAGCCTGGTCTGAAGAGTCTCGATTTCTGATGGTGACATTTGGATGGTAGGTTCAGAATTTGGCGTCAACAACATGAAATCATGGATCCATCCTGCCATTTGTGAACAACGGTTCAGGCTAGTGGTGGTGGTAGTGTAATGGTGTGGGGGATATTTTCTTGGCCCACCTTTTTGGGCCCATTTGTACCAACTAACCATCGTGTCAACGCCACAGCCTACCTTAGTATTGTTGCTGACCATGTCCATCCCTTTATGACCACAGTGTACCCATCTTCTGATGGCTGCTTCCAGCAGGATAACGCACCATGTCATAAAGCATGAATCATATCAGACTGGTTTCTTGAACATGACAATGAGTTCACTGTACTCAAATGGCCTCCACAGTCACCAGAACTCAATCCAACAGAGCACCTTTGGGATGTGGTGGAATGGAAAATTCGCATCATGGATGCCAACAAATCTTTAGCAAATGTGTGATGCTATCATGTCAATATGGACCGAAATCTCTGGTGATTGTTTCCAGTACCTTGTTGAATCTATGCCATGAAGGATTAAGGCAGTTCTGAAGGCAAAAGGGGTCCAACCTGGAACTAGTAAGGTGTACCTAATAAAGTGGCCAGTGAGTGTATAGTTTGAATATGTTTTACCACAGTGCACTTTTCTCTTACCTTTGCTTTTGAAAACACTATTCAATGGGTTTATGAAAGTATTTAGGTCAGTGGTTCGCATCGAAAACAAAATATATATCCTGAGTAATATATTCCAGATTTGCACAAATGTAGACAGCACCCTCTATTGGAATTGTCATCGGAAATGTACAACAAACGGTACCCAGAGCAACATATTTTATGTTTTACAAAAAAGTAGGCTAATGCGCGTATTTCCAATAAGCCTGGGATTGGTGAGACTCTTATGGTATATACAAAAATAGTGGCACATACATTACAGTTTTTCTCAATCGCTTTAGCTCAATTCCCAATTGATTTTTTTTATTTTTCAAAACAATAAGTTTAGATCTCAAAACCTTATTGTTCACATCAGATTGTCATTTCTTATTGAAAATTAAGTAAATAGCAAATGTTTTGGCACATGTGTGCAAACAGTAAGTACAAATTTCTGTAGCTTGGACAAAAATTAATTGCATATGGCTTGTTGATCGATTCTCATTTAAACTGTCAAACTTCTCACAACTTCTCAATTATTTTTCATCATGTAAGCCATCACACTCAAAACAGTCTATTCAATTATCATACATTTGTATACACACGTTTACACCTTAAATATCTGATATTGACATGACTGCTAAATTGGTAAATTAACTCTAATTGCAATACAATTTCAATCTATTCAACTAATCAAGTCTGAGAGCATTTACAGTATAGTAGTCAACATTTGAAGTGGATCAAAATGTTTCATCAAAGTTGTCCAAAACTATTCAGCAACACCCAATCTTGTCTTACAGTAGGACAATTTTGATCCACTTCAAATTTTGACTATACTGTATATGTAGATACAGTCACAATCACTAGCTTTTATGGTCATGCTTTGCTTTGATGGTCCTTTGTTGAATTTAAGTTACATTGCATTTACATCCCAACTAATTGTCATTAGATTATATGTAGACTGTTAGGTTGGGGTTAGGGTTAGTGTAAGTTGACATGTACTTGCAAAGTTTCTTATAGTCAGTTAAATGTCGGTTGAAGGAGCAGTATCAACAGATATTAAGCAGACAGTCTACTAATACTCAAATGGACCATTAAAATAAAGTGTTACTGCTTTTATTTATTTATTTATTTTGAGAATAGAAAACTTCCACAATCCAGAACTGCAGCACCATGCTTGTGGAAGACTTGCAATCTCCGGCCTGACCAACAAGAGCTACAGGATGTCCACTAAGAATATTTTTTCATAGATCTTTATTTTGTAGTGTTTTTGTGTATTTGTGATGACATAAGTAATATAAAATGTACAATACAGTAATTGGACAAGCAAGATTGCACCTTACATGTAATACATTCTTACAAAAAAATATATATACTGTATAAATACAAATGTTCATTTTTTTCTGTGTGCTATTGACTTCTCTCAACAAATATCAGATTTTTTTTAAACCTTGATTTCCATGGTTGGCTGTCGTAGTGAAACAACTAATCATTTTGAGTGGTGTGGCTCACACAATGACAAACATACGTTATATTTTGGTGGTCTTGGCCAAATTACTGACACAATAACTAGGTTTTGAAGCATGAATGAAAGGTTTTGTGTGAGTACCAACATTTTGCAGATGTGCAATAAGTTCTAAAGTACGGACCGTTTTGACATTTGCACTTCCAGTTTAGAGAATGTAAAGACCAAAGCAAAAAAATGTACCAAAGCAATTGAGAACAACTGTAAACCAGTGTTTCCCAGTCCTGTTCCTAAAAGCACACCAACAGTACACATTTTCAACCTCCCCCTAATCAAACACACCTAAATCAACTCATGAAAACATAAGAAGATACTCCAAAACCTGAAATTATCAGGTCAGACATCCATATATGTGCAGTTGGTGTGCCTCCAGGAACAGGGTTGGGAAACACTGCATTAAAGCCAACTATAAACATTTAAAGTCATACAAGTTGCAATGTGGAGAAAGTTGCATGGTGCAAATTGTAGTTTGTGTGTCAGGGTGTGTTGTGCTGCAGTCAGAGACCACCACAACTACAACATGATGTGTGTAGGCTGCAATAATCTTTAAGTAGGTTGTATGTGTCAAAGTAACATCCACATAAATGCCAATGTTTCCCATTGCCCACACTAGCTATGTTTTCATCCAAAGATGCTAATTTATGCACAAATCTGGAATATCGCATTTGTGAATAAAGCTCCGTTTCTATCCAATAAGTCAATGAGAACAAAATAATCACTTCCTGATCAACTGGTGCCAAATATCAAAAAGAAAAATGCAATTTGCTGTGGTAGGAGAAGCAACAATGGGACTTTTTTCTTTTATAATGAATTACTTGCACCTCAGAAGATGTAACACAATGAACATGTGGTGGCTTTTGGAGGTGTGAGACCGCTTCAATTAAGATAGTTCTGAAGGTAATAATACTGAACCGCTTTGATGACAGACTTTGGCTGAGGGATTTTAGAATGACCAAAACAACATTTCAGATGTTTTACTATGTGGTCGTTCTACTGGTTTGTCCATTAATACCATCCCATCACATTCATTTTTGTTATTACACAATTTAAGCAAAATCACATGACTTGTTTAATGCACATGCTGGAATTTATTTGATAAATGTGTTGCTATCATAGTTTATGCTCTTATCAGATTGAAAAAAGTTTATCTTGGGTTTTTCTATTAGGCATTCTTTATGCAATATTCCAAAATGCTCATAAAAAATATATGGATAGAAATATTGCTTCACGGTCTCTGCTAGCCTGCTTTCCTCCCCCAATCCATCCTGGTGCCAACAGTAAATAACAAATACACCCTGCCATACATTTGATCTAAAAGTAAATGTGAGAAAACAGGATCATCATGGGCACTCTGTGCTGTACTGAAGCTATATTGACAACTTCTGACAACTCTATTATGCCCAGCATTATGTTTTAAAACACTTTAAGTGTGAGCAGGCCAGATGGTCTTTACTCCCTACTTGCATTGGGTGCCCATTACTCTGATGCCAATTTTTTGGTTGTCTATCTTTGCAACACATTTGTTATATTCTACTGGGAATATCTCACAATACTTGCCATTTCAGAGATGCTCTGACCCAGTCATTTAGCCATCAATATTTAGATTAAAAGGCGGCACGGTGCTTAGCACTGTCGCCTCACAGCAAGAAGGTTGCTGGTTCAAGTCCCAGCTAGACCAGTTTGCATTACTGTGTGGGGTTTGCATGGTCCTTTCATGCAGGAATTATGAAAAACATTATCTGGATTTTTTATTATTATTTTTATAACTTTAATACTAAAATTGTAAATACTAAAATAACTTTCAACACTAAAATTGAAATCCATTTTCATTTTTACAATTTTTTGTTTTATTTAAAAATTATTTACTGTCCACATAGGTGGACACCATGCAACAAGTGTAAAATGAGACAAAGACATAGCTGATCATATGGAATTTGTGTTTTTAATGGCCTGTTATTCTATTCATATCAGCTCATTTATTAAAAACAATAATAGTACAATATAATAACAATAAAACACATATTGTAGGAACAATAATAACA
>CAIGQZ010000643.1:7146188-7158117 GCA_903798205.1 Danio tinwini | reverse complement strand
TACACACACATACACACACACACACACACACACACACACACACACACACACACACACACACACACACACACACACACACACACACACACACACACACACACACACACACACACACACACACACACACACACACACACACACACACACACACACACACACACACACACACACACACACACACATACACACACATATATACATACTTTTACAGTTTTCTACAGTTTATTTTATTTGTAACATAAGTACAAAAAAATTGTCATTGAGTTTTATTTTAGTCTGAGTAATTATAATATTTTTTATTAATGAATTCTATTTTATACCGTTTTAATGCAAATAACCATTTGTTATGTTTTTGGTTTTACCATAATAACTCTGCTTATTGAAAAGAAGGACATTTTACATTTAAAATATAAACTCTTGCACACAAATCTCAACATTACTAATCTGAGAACTAGATTTAAAATGGAACAACATAATCAGCTATAATAATAACATATTTTTTTGGAGTAATTGTTTATGGTTTTGATTTTAAGATACTTGACTTTCATTAGTGTCCACAACTGGAATTTTATCTTTGACTTCACCACACAGACCACATCAGAGTTCACATCACAGAAAAACAGGCAACACAAATACACTCAATGTCATCACATTAAAAACTTAATTAAACATTCTTAAAACCCAGTATTTAATAGTCTAATGGCAGTCGGCACAAAGGACACTAGATACACATTTTTCTTTACTTGACATTGCCTAAAACGTCATAAAATGTTATATAAGGGATGGGAACAATCTTCAATAATGACAAGTGCTTTCTGTTTAATTCTCATTCAATAAATGTCATTTGGTTTAAGATAATAACCCTGCTTATTGAAAAGAAGGACATTTCAAACAAACAAGATATGAAACGTAAACTCTTGTACACAAATCCCAACGTTACTTCTACAAGCACTAGATTAGATAGAAGAGCATAATCAGTAATAATAATTAATAACTGATGGCCTTTCTATCTGCAGGAACACCGTGTGAGGAACACCACTATCGGACTCTCCAACACAAGTGTAGGCTCTCCTTAATGTTCCTGTGATCATTCTCGGAACGCCAAGATCTGTGCGGAACTCCTGTTTCCATGACAACACAAACAAAACAGAGCATTCCGAAGCCGGAGAGGAGCCACAAATACACCCAGAAACAAACCAAACTAGAGCCTTGATTTCCACCGCTGACACTGAAGGAAACTCACAGAAACATACCAGCACATGAGGGAAAAAAATGAATAGTACTTCCATTCACATGACTCTATTGAGAAGCCTAATAAAAGCAGATTTATTGCACATGTGGCAGGTTGAGAGCTCATGACCAGTGCAATGATGCTCATGTTATATACACAGCATTTTATGAAGAGCATTGACAGGGTGAGATATAGCAAACAGCAAAATTAAAATAAAATGATGCATTTTTAATGTTAGAATGACAATTTATTGATTCATTGGTGATTTTTGCTGATTATATTTTGATATAAATTTATTTTAAAATATACAGTGGGGAAAATAAGTATTAAACATGCCACCATTTTCCTCAGAAAACATATTTCTAAAGGTGCCATTGACTTGAAATTGTCAGCGGATGTTGGTATCGACCAAATAAATCCATATATGCAAAGAAAACTAATCTAATTAGTTTACAAATGAAGTTCTGTGTAATAACATGAAATGACGCAGGAAAACAATTTTAACACATGAAGAAAGGTGTAGAAATGCCACGAAAGCCCAGACAGCAGCTGAAATCTCTCAGTAGTTCTTCAGCAAGCCTCTGCCCTTCCTCAGTGTAAATGAATATCAGCTGCTTCAGTCCAACATCTACATTAGCAGGAGGATGAAGATTCAATTCAATTCAACTCATCTTTATTTGTATAGCGCTTATACAATGTAGATTGAGTCAAAGCAGCTTCACATGGAAGTTTATACCATTTGTTTATACCAAGATGAAACCAGGGTGGACATTTCAGCAAGACAATGATCCAAAACACAGCCAAGGAGACTCTCAAATAGAGCTGTGTGATATGGGCTAAAGAAACCTACCACAATTTTCTTGAACAACATTGTTAATCACAATTTGGACACATGCAGAGACCTTTTATAGTGTGAATCTGAAGGAAAACGAATAGATCTTTATCAAAGACCCATAACATGTCTCTAAAACAGACATAAGATAAAACATAAAAATCACCTAGTAAATATGTAAAAGTTAGTCTCTAGAACACCTCCCGGTTTGTCACTTCTCCCAGAAAACTCCTGGAACTTCAACCCCTTCCCCCGGTCCTCAGGTGATTGGTACAATCTGTAACACCCCATTCACATGGGGCTTCAGCGTCAATGCTTGACAGAGGGCATGTCTGAAGTTGGGGCTGATGCGATCATCATAGCAGCCTCAGCCAATGAAATTAGTCAGAAATCGATCGATACAGCAATCTGATTGGCTGGCGCTTCCGTCGGCACTTGAAAAGTTAAGAAAGTCCCAACTTCTGCAGCGATCAACACCACTGAAGCGGCACCGACGGATCCACAATGCAGTTCGGCAATGCCCCGTGTGAATGGGGTGTAACACCCCTAGATCGCCGACAGACCAGGCATTCCTTCCGGTCGCTCTGCTCAACACAGTCAACACAAGACTCCAATGTTCTGTTTGACCACGTCAGAAGTGGTTGCATGTACTTTTGTATGTGTCCAGATTTTTTGGCCTAGACCTCTTTGTGACGCTGCCGTGAAATAGGCCATTCACGTATTGCATCTTTAGCACAAGGACGTTATTTTCAGTGGAGTCATGCAGCTTGCACGCATATTGGGAATGATGTGCATGCGTATTGCAGGCGCACTCAGTTGAAAACATCTCTACTTTGAGAATGCTGCGAGCGCACCGTGAGAACTGAGCGATCAGCTTCATACCTTATATAGAATATACACATTCCGGTAGACTAATTCAGATAAACACAGAACACCCAAACACTGCAGTGCTTTTTATTTTCTTCATAAATAAAACCTGCATCAGAGCTGCAGCAATGTTTTGTTAGTATGTCATCCGCTGTGAAAACAGTTGATGATCATTGAGCACCAACAAAGGAGCGAGTGCAAAGCAAGTTGCATGCTGAAGGAAGTGATGCGCCTCGCACTTTCCACATGTTTTTAGATGTGATTTGACTGAGAGGTCTTATAAATTACCCGATTCTGCAATACATCAGCCTTCTTGTATCCACAGTAATCCCACACCACAGATGTTGACTTTTTTGGCACCAAGTCCTCCTGTGCTGAACTCATCATCACTGTTTGTGCAGGCTATTTGACATTAAGCTCAGTCACCTGTTCTTGTGCTTTTTTAGGAGCGATGCGTTATGATTGGTTCAAACAGCATACTGTGGGAAAATCATGCTGTGAGGCGATTTAGAAATTGCGCATGTTCAAATCGCGATTTCAATTATTGCACAGCCCTACTTTCCAAAGCCTTCAGAGACAGAAAAATGGCCCAGCCTATCACCTCACTCCAATCCAATATAAAATACAAAATAAAGCTCAGATTTGATAGATGAGACCCACAGAACCATCAAGATTTCTACACTCTGTTGAAGTCTGTGAGAAACTCACACCTGAGCACTGCGTGTGACTTCATTCTCCACACAAGAGGTGTCTAAGCTGCCAAGCTGTGTAAGAAAACATGCTGTTTTCTTAAAGTATTGTTTAGTTTAATCACAAGAACACACACGTACATCTGTGATTAACCACACTAATGAGTCTGTAATGGGTTAATTATGGGTCAACAGGACGTGTTTGTCTTAATGAAGATGAGCTTGTTTACTTTCTGAACACCCTATAGAAGATTAAAACCAAGCAGCGGTGGCATGTGAACAAATCAAAATGAACCAACAGTGAGAATATTACAGTTTCTCCTCAAACACATCCAACTGTTTTATTGAATCTGACAAAGTCGTGCTGTGGTTTGAATGCCACGCAAAGCCAACTCTTAACATTTTCCCTCTCCAGACTAAATAAAAGCAGAATACGAGAGCTTGAAAAAAAGTCAGATTTCAGCCATACCACATTCACCCGGCCTCCTGGCAATCAATCCAAACGCTTGGCATGCTTCAACACACACACACAATCCACAAAGGCTGTAAATCAGAGAGCGGAGTGAGCCAGACTGACACAATGGACTCGTTTTCATTCAATTCACGATTAAAAGCAGATCAGCTGGAGATGCTGCTAAAAATGTTGTGGTCGGAGACCAGAAATCATGGAAAACTATCTGCATTGCTATGAAAACGCTGTCCTATCAATGCAAAAGTCGCCGGAAAATAACAAATGCTTTTCTTTCTGTATGGAGCTTAAAATATGCCAAAACAATCTGAATTACTATTGTCAATAACTCAAATTACACTATTCAAATTCAGATTGTTTTGTCATATTTTAAGGTCTGTATTTCTGGCAGATGTGTTTTTTTTGCTCATTTTCACCCTGTGCAGGTTTCATTTTTACATTTTGTGGCATGTTGTTTAAATAGCAAATGCATCCGTGTCCATTTGTGCGCTCATGGACGTGCTGTTCTGAGCAAAGGAGCTGTGTTTATTGGTGCATTGCTATTTTGATGCAACTGAAACACGGACCAGCTAAAAGCTGCTCTCAAGTCAATGGCGCAGGGTTTTTATTTGTTACTTAAAGAGAGCATTAGTGTTATGCGCCTATGAGGGTCCAATACATGCATGCACATTGCTTATTACACACACAGGGATGTACAGCAACACACAAATATCTTTAACTATGAAAAATTAAAGGATTAAAATGTAAACATAAATATATGATTGTCTACATAAATATAAAAACCGTTACTCCTCCTATGACTTCTTCAGTTTGGGGGGTCATTAGTGGAATCCGGCACTGTTGTAGCCAGCTTTTTTTTACCAAGTCTACACCGCTAAAAATGCTTTTCTAACTGATGTGAAGCTATGCATGTTGCAAGTGTTTGTTTGTTTGTTTTAGCTCGGTGCAGGTTTCATTTTCCTGTTTTTCGCCAATAGGAAATGCTTTTTGTCCATTTGTGTGCTCATAGATGTGCTGGTCTGAAAAGGGGGTGTGTTTATTGTTGCATTGCTATTTTGATGCAACTGAAACACTGACCAACTAAAAGCTGCTCTCAAGTCAATGGCGCAGGGTTTTTATTCGTTACTTAAAGAGTGCATTAGTGTTATGCGCCTATGAGGGTCTGATACATGTATGCACATTGCTTATTACACACACAGGGATGTACAGCAACACACAAATATCTTTAACTATGAAAACTTAAAGGATTAAAATGTACAAAATGTATATTATTGTCTACATAAATATAAAAAAACACTCCTCCTCCTATGCTTTCTTCACCTTGGGGGGGCATTGGTGGAATCTGGCTGTGTTGTAATCAGTTTAACAATTTAGTGTTATTATTAGTAGTAGTATTTATTGTATGCATATTTATAGTTGTTTTTATATATTTTTTGTTCTGATTAGTCTACCTGTCGGGTTTTAGAGACGTATGCATCACTATACAGGGGCAAAGGTATAGGAAGTGTGTGTTTTTGACAACATTTTATTGTTATTGTTCATTTATTAATTTGCTGGAAATTAGAACTGAATTGAGAAATAGTTTTGAAGCAAATCTTTGCATTTCAGAAATAATATTAAATATGCCTTCCCATGCGCTTTAGACTGCACTTATATCATTAAAATAGAGCCCTCTGTTATGTCTCTAGTCCAAATATCTAAAGATTCTTGAATCAAGAAGCATTTAAGCAAGTCTTGTTTTCAGAAACAATATGTGAAAATAAAGCGAGATTTTCCCTAAAACAAGCTAAATAATCTGCTAATTGTATAAGCAAAATAGTCTTATTTTAAAGCAAAAACAAGTTTATTACCTCATTGGCTGTTTATTTTGCTTGCTTGACTTATTAGTTCTGAAAACAAGACATTTTTATTAAAGAATGTTTAGATATTTGAACTAGAAACTGGACAAAATCTCCAGGTAAGAAATGCATTAATGGCAGTGTAGCAACGCAGTGGTTGTTGTTCAAAGGTTGCTAAGGCTCGAGTCAAGAGTCATTCCTGCTTCCTGCTTGTGCTTTGTTTTTGAGAGGAAATGACTCTGTTAAACCTCTATAAAAGAGGCTATTTTTAGAACCAGGAAATTAAATCTGAACCGATGCGTTCTGGATACTGAGCCCAGTGCAAAACATTACCATAAAGACTAGCTATTCAGATCCATTTTCTATAGTGAGATCACAAAACATTACTTTAAAACATCTTAATCATCAAAAATAATTTGAAATGTCTGCAATATAATATATTAACATAGCAACATTAAAAATAAAAACAATCAATGCGTAATTTAATGACATTTCGTGGTTATACAGAATAGCCAAGCAATAAAAGACTGCTCTATTTATATTCTCTATAAGGAAATAGCTTGATTAGTTGAATGCATTTGCTTTTGCTGCATCTGTTTTCTAGAATTCAACATATTAATTCAGCAATCAGGTTCAATAGGAAAAATATGTGCAGAAAAACTACATTTCACTTGATGATGCTGTAAAGGAAATTACACCAATCATAGAGTTGCAGCTAATTGGCTCCGCCCACTCCCATTAAGCAATGCTAATTATATAATTTTGTAGAAACATGTCAAAGTAATTAAATTTCTGTCTATATATACACACATACTGTAAAAATTAAAATACTAAATTTACAGTAAACAAAATACTCAGCTGTGGTTGCCTGAAATTAACCCCTTTTAAATTAGATTTTTGACTTTACCCCTTAAATTAACCGCTAAAATACGGCAGGAAAGTAAAATTAATTTACACTAAATGATCATAAAGTAATACATAAAGATTATATATCAACATTAGATGTAACTCAATCATTCGGCTCAGTCCCTTATTTATCAAAGGTCACCACAGCGGAATGAACCGCCAACCATTCCAGCATATGTTTTACACAATGGACAGGAAAACTGCAACCCAGTTCTGGGAAACACCCATACACTCACATTTACACTCATAGATTATGGCCAATTTTTGTTTAACCCAATTCCCCTATAGCACATGTGTTTGGACTGTGGGGGAAACCAGAGCACCCGGAGAAAACCCACGCCAACCCAGCCAAGGCTCAAACCAGCAAAATTATGATTTCTATCCAAAATGGAGTCATCTTGTTATATTATATTTATATCGCAACATATACTGTTTTTAAAGTCTTTATCTAATATCGTGCACCCTATTAAAAACAGAATTAAAATGTGTTTAAATGGCTTTAAAAGGGATTAAAAAAAAGCAGCAGACTACATCAATAATCAAGCCGTTCAGATCTCCAGTTGCCCTCAGAACCTTCTTTGGTATTATGAACTGGACGATCATCTTGGAAAATGACTTAGAGTTGAGTTTTCCTGTAAATGTGCTCTTTTATTCCAGATCAAAGCGCACACACACTTCCAGATCATTAGAAAGCCCAGAATCGGTGCTTTTAGCGGCAGCTGGAGCTCCTGCAGGCTTTCATCTGAGTGATTCAAGGGTCAAAACAGATCAACGTTCCCTTTGAAACACAAGATCAAATTGAAAGATGTTGCTTCACATCCAGCTCTCAAAAGTGTGTGCGTGTCAGAGACAAACTTTTATTGCAACAACAAGCTCCAGAAGGTAAAAATACATGTATTTTCTCTCTAGAGCAGGGGTCATCAACTATATTTGTCAGAGGGCCAGAATTTTACTAGACAGTCTCCTTGGGGGCCGGACTTGCAAGAAGAAAATCTAATAAAAAAAATCAAATTTTGGCTGAACATTATGTTTAATGTTTTTACTTTTTCAATTTCATTACAAAACTAAAGACATTTGATTCAGGCTCCCATCACCTATACCACAGTCTACCACTAGGAGTGATAGATATTTTGCCTCAACTCAATTAGTCTAAGTCAACAAGGGGAAATGTAACTTCAGCCATTGATTAAGCACTGTGAGTAGCCCGTTTCAGCATTGTGATATGAATTCAAGCCCACTTAACGTTTCATTTGATGTGCGAACATTATTTGTGACCTGTTCTGGTACCAGGTTATTTATTTACCATGCTATTTTAAGTTGTGCCAGATTGTTTTTCCTCCTCTTTTAGTCCTGAGGCAGACATTTTAAGACTCCCGGAAGTTCTGTGAGTCTCCCGCAAATGCATAGAGACTCCCTGATGCCCGAAAATGAATGATAATCTCCTGGAAATCACGCGTCTCCCTTCTGCTCCTCAAATACGTTGCGCACCTCTTTCCACCGCATCCCTCCTTGCTCTTCATCACACATATCGTGTGCACTCCGCCTACACCCAACCCGGTCTTCACTTACGCTAAAACCTATTTGAAACAATAAATGCTTAACGCCGCATGATTTGTCTGAGTCTGTCCTCATTTCGAAGTGTAGCCTAAATATAGTCATAAATGCTGGTTATTCTGACGAGAGACTTTTATTTTTAGTTGCTTTAATAGTGTGGATCCTCACAATTTTTGCCGGATTGAACGGCTCAGCGGGCCAGATTTGGCCCACGGGCCGCCAGTTTATGATCAGTGCTCTAAAGAGTGTGAAAGATTTCAGACAGACTCACCATAAGCTCTGAGACTTTTGTCTGTATTTGATAGCATGATTTTCTGATGGATTTTTCTAATGGGTGCTTTAGTTCTTCAAAATAAAAAAATGGCCATTACAGTAAAGCAAACAGAAAATGTTGTATAATATAAAGCTGAAGACGACATTATTAATTTAACAGCTCCCTTAAAGTTAAACAGGTCAGTTCTATCATTGTTGAATCCATTCAGCCGATCTCTTGGTCTGGCGGGAGTACTTTTAGCTTAGCTTAGCATAAATCATTGAATCGGATTAGACCATTAGCATTGCACTCAAAAATGACCAAAGAGGTCACAATAGATCAACTTTCCCGCTGAAACACAAGATGAAATTAAAAGTTGCATTGTGTGAATGAATTTAGAGAAACAGTTTAGAGTCAGCTAAAGAGCAATAAAACATGAAACTGTTTTATTGTCAAATCCATTTTCTACAATGAATCTTGCATTTTAAATGGATTTCTAATAAACAAAGATGATTTAATGGCCCGTTTTTCCACTGAGTGGTACGGTACAGTATGATTCGGTACACTTTTATGGCTGTTTCCACTGTCAAAAGGTACCAAGAATTGAATTGAACACACAGCGTACCACGTTTGGGGTACCCTTTACAAAGGGTATCTAGCACAACAAAACGGTACCAAAAGGCAGAGCTTGATTCTTTTACTAGATATTTTTCAAGACACTTCTTTACAGCTTAACGTTGAGCCTGGTTTCTCTCAAGGTTTTTATCCTTCACTTACACCAATTGGTGAAGTTTTTTCCTCGCCGCTGTCGCCACTGGCTTGCATGGTTTGGGACTTGTAGAGCTGCGCATCGATGGATTACTCTTCAGTGATTGGACTCTCAGTAGTGAATATTAAACCACACTGACCTGAACTGAACTGACAGATTCAATTCACTATTATCTTCTATGTGAAGCTGCTTTGACACAATCCACATTATAAAAGTGCTATAGAAATAAAGATGAATTGAATTGAATTAACGTGACATTTAAAGGCTTAACTAGGCTAATTGGGTTAGGGTAATTAGGCAAGTTATTGTATAATGATGGTTTGTTCTGTAGACTATCAAAAAGAAATGAGTTTAAAGGGGCTAATAATTTTGACCTTAAAATGGCTTTTAAAAAATTAAAAACTGCTTTAATTCTAGCCGAAATAAAACAAATAAGACTTTCTCCAGAAGAAAAAATATTATCAGACATACTGTGAAAATTTCCTTGCTCTGTTAAACATAATTTGGCAAATATGTAAAAAAGAAAACAAATTCAAAGGGGGGCTAATATTTCTGACTTCAACTGTATATATAATAGCAAGCCATGGTCAACACGAGCTCAAACAAACCTTGTTGTCGTCGTCTTAATAAACAGCCACAAAGCCAAAAGGAAGAGCAGAATCTGCCGTGCGTCCTGTTGTTGTTTACGAGGCCGTCTACGAGCGTGAGGGGTTTCACTTTCTCCAGAGAGCTCACGTGCGTATCTATATTTGAAACAACATGCTGATGATAATAATGTCCGCGTGATTATTGAAGTGCTTCTGACATCCTTTCAGAAACGGACAAACGCGAGAGTGAATCATAAAAACAAAGGAGAAGCCGGAAAAAACAAAGGAGCAAATGATTCTTTCAGCAACCTAAAACATAAACAAACTGCCATGTTTAACTACTATCATCACTTTTTGGACAATTATATGAACTCAGAATGACGGAATTAACATTTCATGTGATGGTGACGAATAAAGATGAGAGGTTTGCACTGACTGTATATGTTTTATATCATTTAGGAACCCAAATAAGGCCTAAATGTATGCTTTGGCCATTTATGTTTTAGTAATTGGAAACATTTTAGAGACTCTAGGCTCTATATGTATTTTCATATGTGGTTTATTTTATTTTATATAATCGCAGATGTTGCAGTACTATTTCGCATTATCATTGATCTAGTTATTAACATTTACCCAAGTAGGCCTATTAATGTGTATAAAGCATCTGTCTTGTATATGATATGTGAACAACCAGTATAACTTTACCTTGACATTTACTCCAGTAAGAATAAAGTCGACTGTAACTTATTGTCGAACACCACGTTGACCAAAAGGGTACCACCACTGGTACCATTTGGCAGCGGAGACACAAGCCTGATAAAGGTTACCCATATCGTACCAAACTGAACCGTACCGTACCACTCAGTGGAAACAAGGCATTAGAGTCTATTTTAATGAATCTTCAAATTATGGTATATATATAACCAGACCATCACTCAAAAAAATGACTTTTCAACACAATTTTTTAATATTTTTGGGGGGACAGCTTAATTGTTTTATGTGCAACCCACTTAAATTTGTAAAAATGATTAAGTTAACTTAATCGATTTGCGTTGGGAAACCAAATGTGTGGAACCCTGCGTTTTTACAGTGATGTAAACAATTTTTTTACTCATGCAATATGGATTTCATTAAAAATAAACAATGCAAACCCTCATCAGGACACAACTGCAGTAAGTGTCTGTTCTGGTGCTCTAAATCTCAAGCAAACTGAAAATAGTCCTGTGTGGTTTCTGTGAATGTCGCTTTAATAATTGAGCTCTGTGTTCTTGCTCCCAAAAATGGCAAGTTAGAAAGTGCCGCAAAACATCTACGCTCTCTCAAGTCAAAGCCGCAGCGCTTTTGTTGACTTTTAAGTGCTGAAAGCCACAATAACCTTTTGCTGGAAGTATTCTGAGCCTTAACCACCATCCGCCAATGCCACAGAGCTGACAACATGCCCAGACACACCACCAAAACCCTGCATCCAGAAACAACTGGAGCAACGCATGCAAGGTTCATATTCAATGGGAAACTATTCCAGAGCATATGCAGTAAACAGTGTTGTCAAAAGTATTAAGTTCGGTACCAATTACGTCAAATTAATTAGATTAGAGATCATCTTTACACTTGCCTGCTAGGGGGTTTTATTGGGTTATTCTTTATATTTTCGCTCATGTGCAGGCTCACTCTGAAAAATGTTGGGTTATTTTTATATTCAAAATGCTGGGATGAGCATTTTTACTAAAGTGCTAGGTTATTTGCTATTATCATAATCCACTGAAATATTTTTTGTCCTTATTATTTAAATCAATGATAAACATCGATATCTATCTATCTATCTATCTATCTATCTATCTATCTATCTATCTATCTGTCTGTCTGTCTGTCTGTCTGTCTGTCTGTCTGTCTGTCTGTCTGTCTGTCTGTCTGTCTGTCTGTCTGTCTGTCTGTCT
>CAIGQZ010000643.1:7122125-7133302 GCA_903798205.1 Danio tinwini | reverse complement strand
ATCTATCTATCTATCTATCTATCTATCTATCTATCTATCTATCTATCCATCCATCCATCCATCCATCCATCCATCCATCCATCCATCCATCTATCTGCCTGTCTAACTATCCGTCCGTCCGTCCGTCCGTCCGTCTGTCCAAGGGATTTATCAAACAATAAAACACAAACATTTAAAATCCAATCTAAGGTATTTATCAAACAGTAAAATACAAACAAAACGGCATCCCTTCAGTGCTCAAACTCAATAACTACAGAAGAATCAAGCTTTAAACAGGGCAATTATCAATTTTTTAGGCTATTTCTGAATGAGATGCTAATGGTCTAATCCAATTCAATGATCTATGCCAAGCTAAGCTAAAAGTGCTCCCGCCAGACCCCAAGATCAGCTGAATGGATTCAGAAATGGTAAATAACAATAAAAAACTAAATCTAATCTAATCAAATCTAAGTGATTTATCAAACAGCAAAACACAAACAAAACGGGGCATCCCTTCAGTGCTCAAATTCACTCACTCGTTTCATTTACTCCTTTAAGTGGACTAAATTAGTGGACTAAAGTAGGGCACAATGAGGGAATAGGGGTGATTTCTGATACAGCACGTCTGTCCCGGGGGCCCCAAGTATTTGTCTGTTGACAAGCGGCGCCTCTGAGCAAACATTCTTCTGCAGCTCCTAAAATAGAGCGTTTGTGTTTTGTCTAGGAACGAGAGGAAAGGACGTATTAAAATATCATGTTGACAAATTGGCTCTAGGATGCTTTTAGCAAAAAAAAAAAAAAAAAAAATATCCAAATCCGTCTGTTACTAGAGAAGCAAAGCAGACTGCAGCTCATTCCCTGCAGCGCTGAGTTTTCATTATTAACGGAAACAATTACACAGAACAAAGGCTCTGGTAGATCCTGAACAACTGTTTTGTCTGGAAGTTTAGCTGATCCACACGCTCCCAAAAACTGCACACGTCTCTCTCCTGATAAACTTTTGGTATTTTTAATGTACAATTCACCCTATTAAAAACCATCAACACACCATTAACTAGGAGTTTTAGCTCAATAAACTACTAATTAGCTGCTTATTAACAGTAGTGTTGGCACAATACTGGAATTTCTAACTTTGATACGATACCAAGAAAAATATCGATATACCATTTTCGATACTGCGAGGAAACCACAATACCTTTGATATTAACCAAAAGCAAAACTGTATTATTTTAAATGTTCCAGTATCGATACTTGCTGCACACGTCTCTCTCCTCGGTCACACTTTATTTTACTGTACAATTAATGCTTTTAACATATCCATTAAATAAGAGTTTAGCTCATTAAACTACTAATTAGATGTCTATTAATAGTAGTGTTGTCACAATACTGGAATTTCTAACTTCGATATGATACCAAAAAATATTGATATTCGATACCATTTTCGATACTGCTAGGAAACCACAATACCATCAATATTAACCAAAAACAAGATTGTATTGTTTTAAATATTCGAGTATCGATACTTACTGCACACGTCTCTCTCCTGATAAACATTCGGTCACATTTATTTGAATGTACAATTCATGCTATAAACATATCTACTAACTAACTAACTAACTAACTAACTAACTAACTAACTTTTAGCTCAATAAACTACCAATTAGTCGCTTATTAATAGTAGTGTTGTCACAATACTGGAATTTCTAACTTCTATATGATACCAAGAAAAAAATACCAATATTTGATACCGTTTTCGATACTGCGCGAAAACCACAATACTGTACCACTATACTGTACCACTTGATACTTACTGCACACATCTCTTACTTACAGTCGCACTTTATTTTAATGTTCAATTCATGCTATTAACATATCCATTAACTAAGAGTTTTAGCTTAGTAAACTACTAATTTAGTAGTGTTGTCACAACTCTGGAATTTCTAACGTCACTATGATACCAAAAAAAATATTGATATTCGATACTGCAAGAAAACCATACGATTAATACTAACCAAAAGCAAGATCATTGTTTTAAATATACCACTATCGATACTAACTGCACATGTCTTTCTCCTTATAAATTATTGAGAAAATTATCATTTGCGGTTTATTTTAATGTACAATTTATGCTTTTAGCATATCCATTACCTACCTACTGACTTTCAGCTCAGTAAATGACTAATTAGTTGTTTATTAATAGTAGTTTTGTCACAATACTGGGATTTCTAATGATACAATACCAAGAAAAATATCAATATTCAATACCATTTTTGATACTGTGAGGAAACCACGATACCATCAATACTAACCAAAAGCAAAATCATATAGTTTTAAATACACCACTAATGATACTTACTGCATACGTCTCCTGTTAAACTTTCGGTCACACTTTATTTTAATGCACAATTTATGCTAATAACTAAACGTTTTAGCTCAGTAAACTACTAATTAGATGCTTATTAATAGTAGTGTTGTCACAATACTGGAATTACTAACTTTGATATACGACACCAAGAAAATATCGATATTTTATACCATTTTCGATACTGCAAGGAAACCACAATACCGTCAATACTAACAGAAAGCAAGATCTTATCATTTTAAATATTCCAGTATCAATATTTACTGCACGCAACTCTGTTCTGATAAACATTTGGTCACATTTAATTTTAATGTACAATTCATGCTATTAACTCATCCATGAAATAAGTCTTTTAGCTAAATAAATTACTACTTGGAAGCTTATTAATAGTAGTGTTGTCACAAAACTGGAATTTCTAACTTCAATACCATAAAATATTGATATTCGATGCCTTTTTTGATACTGCAAGGAAACCACAATACCATCGATACTAACCGAAAACAAGATCGTATCATTTTAAATATTCCAGTACTGATACTTATCGAAATATCAATATTTTTGACAACACTAATTATTAGTTCATAATGTAGTAGTTGCGTTTAGGTATTGGGTAGGATTAGGGATGTAAAATAGGTTCATACTTTTTAAACGTGAATAAACAGTTAATATCCTAATAATAGGCAGGTTATATGCCAGTAGTAAAAGGTTTGAACTGTTACTTAAACTAGAAAGTGTTAATATAGATAATATATAATCCGAAAGATTCACTCAAATCAAGTACAGCAAATACAACAGTGCATTTACAGTGCAACTCTTCATTTAACTACTGAGTATTATTAATTAACTACATGTACTTATTACTGTATATGGTTGGCATTAGGATGGAGGTTGTTTAGGGTTAGTTGCATGTAATTAACCATCGTACAGGACTAAATACTAGAGGTCGACTAATTGAAAACTACATTTCTCTGTCTTATATTTGGTGCCAGTATAAAGAAATTACTATTTTGGTTCTCTTTGACCCTTTTAATGGAAACGCTGGTTTATTCGTAAATGTTTTATATAAGTAACTGGTTTTTAATTAATGCAATATTTAATTTAGTAGCTGTAAAGCTATATTTATAAACTGCTTACTTATGGCTATCAATGTAGAGTTAATGCTTAACAAATGATGAATAAACTATTTTGTAACGCTTAGTAAATGATTCATAGTGTGCAGTTTGTTAAAGTCTTCTAGATCCTGTTACACTCAATGACCTTCAACAAACTCAAGTCAACTGCAAGTGTTTGCTGAACCACTTAAAGCCACTTAAACACGTTCACAGCTTCATTCCTTTGAGGACTGAGGTTTGTTTCCACCACAGTAATGCAAGAATGCATTTAGAGTATGTAAAACAGGACTGCGTGCTCTGAAGAAGCACGTCCATCGCAATTCACCAACTTCTACTTATACCACTTTAAAGTGTGTAACTTTTTTGTGAATAAAAAGTGTATACACTTTTGAGTGTGTAACGCGAGTATGCAAGCTTTGGGACAAACTATTTCCTCAATGGACCGTTATAATATGCTGCTTGGTTACATGCCTGTCAATCATCTTGTCATCATCCACATTCCTTTCATATAAAGAAGCAGCAGCAGCAGGTTAATCTGTCTTCCATGCAGAGAAATCTCCTCAGGTGTTTGCAGAATTATGCATTTAGGAGTAAATGTCCAAACACATCTTTTAAAAAAAGTTCCCATTATTGTTTTAACAAGAAATATAATGCAGAAAATGTGAAATAAATATATTCCAGAAGGTCAGATTTTAAAAATCATCCTTACCAAAGCCTCTCCACTTAAATGTTGGTCTAGAGGGTGTCAAACTCCTGTCAAATTAGTTTGATCAGGTGTGTTGAATTAGGATTAAAGCTAATCTGTGCAGAGCTGTGGTCCTCCAGGAACTGAGTTTGACACCTGTGGTCTAGAGGATTCACCATGTTTGTAGTTTGTTAACACTTTTTACCCATGTTTGTAGTTCTAATTGAATTCAAATCCAATGTATAGTGGGTGATATTAGCGAACAGAGCACCAGCTTTGATGTAGAGGCTGAAGTATGAGAAGGAGCGCTATCTTCCTGGAGAATTTGCCCTGTGGTTTGTAATGTAATGGGCAGCACAAATGTCTTGATACCTCAGGCTGTTGATGTTGATCATTCACTCTGCAGATCTCTCGCACACCCCCATACTGAATGTAACCCCAAACCATGATTTCTCCTTCACCAAACGTGACAGTTTCAGTAGGTGCCCTGCAGTATTTGTGATGATTGGGATGCAGTTCAACAGATGATCCATCAGAAAAATCCACCTTCTACCACAAATGATCAACTAGAAGTCAAGTTATTATTTGTTGCTTTTACAACTAAGATCCACAACAAAACTTTTGTCAGGTAGTGTATATATATATATATATATATATATCCATGCCTAATATCAGATGGCCAGAAAGTTATAATTTTTTTATATATTGTTATAATATTGGTGTCTGAGGCAGCAGGTCCAGATTTTCTCAATTCAAATGAGTAAAACAGTACTGCATACACTACAACTTAAGCAGATGTGCATGACTAAATGATTTGGGATGCACCTTTTGATTTAGTTTTATTTTTGAATGCTGGTTAGGATAAATAGCATGCAAATTGGGATGCAGTTATGGTGTGTGTTTGTGCCGTACACATCTCTCTGAGAGCCAGACTCTGGGACAAAGGCTCTCTGTGGTGCGAGTCCTGGCCCAATGACCATGGTAATATCAAAACTTTACCCTCACTCCAAAAGCAACTCTGGCAGCTGCGCCTCGGCCTCCACCAACGATGAGATTTCCAGCAGGTCCCCGGATGACTGAGGATCTGTCCTAATGCAGCGAGACAGGCTGGGGAAGCAGAGGCGGCGCTCCTGACGCAGAAACACTGATGCAGAGCGATCTTTGAGCGAATTCAGCCGGCAAAGATCAGCACACACTTTACAAGAGGCCGGATCAACAGAACATCCATTAAACACTTCTGAAAATCAGACACTTTTAAGCAGATTCGCTGTCAGATGGGAATTCTTTAAGACGTCTTAGAGTTGCGTTACTCGAGAGGACAGTGGCCGAGTCTCAACAGCTTTGCCTTTCACTGAATCTCTTTCTATAAACTGACTCAAATACAATAAAATGAATCTGGTTTGTCCGAATAGCTCTACAGTATCATCGTGATATCCCCCAATACTCTGATTATATTTAATGGTTTGTACTTTGTAAGTTAAAGGGGACCTATTATGAAAAGGAAACCTATATAAGGGGGTTTAAACACAGTCGTTCTTCAGCAGTGTGTAAATAAAATTAGCCTGTAATGATAAACATTTTCATCATTTATAATCATACTTGATAAAAACAGACTGCAGAAACACTTTGATTGACATTCTCCCTTTGTACGTGTAATCATAGGGGCCCCGCCCACTAGTGACCATCTCTCCCTCATTAGCATAAACAGCCCGGAGTGAGAAGCAGCCGTCCTCTGTTAGAGTTTTGCCTGCTGAAGATAATGTCAGCATAGACTACAAGGACCCTATTTTGTATTAGATGCTGCACATGAAACAAACCCTTTAGCAAACAAAATAAACAAGAAATACAGCCTGAATAAATCAAGCTAAACATCTAGTAAATGCAGATGAACTTTATGACATCAGTACGAATCGTCAGCAATGCATTTCTCTCACACAGTAAAGTGTGTTTGTGTGTAGGAATCAGGCGTATCATCAGGTCTTGACACATTCAGGGTGCGGCTCCAGAGATCTGTATGGCCAGAACTCAATACAGAGTGATGAAGAGGAAAATATTACTGCTAGGCCTGCACAATACTGGGAAAATATGCAATATTGTTGTTGAGTATTGTGATAAAGGTGTAACATTTCCCTGGCATAATGCTCTTTTTAAATATATATATATTCAAATCTAATTCTAGTCTTCAGACAAAAAGGTGCAAACATTTAGTCTTTACACACTATAAGTGAGTAAAAACTTCAGCAGATATTCTGACTCTGATTGGCGGTTGTCATTTGCCTTGATTAGTCTAGACACCGAGCTCTGGTTTCAACTTTGAGCCGCTCCAGCCAATAGCAGAACATCAGCTACTGGAGAGGCGGGGCTAAAGATAGTAAGGCCTCATCTTTCATTCATTCTCTAATTTTCCTTCAACTAAGTCCCTTTATTTTATCTGGGGTCACCACAGCGGAATGAACCACCAACTTATTCAGCTTATGTTTTATACAGCTGATGCCCTTCCAGCTGCAACCCAGTACTGATAAACACCCATACACACTCATTCACACACACACTCATACAATACGGCCAATTTAGTTCATCAATTCCCATATAGCGCATGTGTTTGGACTGTGGGGGAAACTGGAGCACCCGGAAGAAACCCACGCTGACACAGGGGAGAACATGCAAACTTCACACAGAAAGGCCAACTGACCCAGCCGGGGCTTGACCAGCAACTTTCTTGCTGTGAGGCAACAGTAAGCCACTATGCTGCCAGGCCCCATCTTATGGGTCAAAGTTAGATGCATAATATAAATGGAATTGATCACACATGTCTGCGATACATATATTGCACGATACCAATAATTTAGCGATATATTGTGCAGCACTAATTCCTGCATGAATCAAAAAGAACCTGAGATCATTTCCCCTGCTTGCGAGCAAACCATGAAGGGCTCAGATGGATAGTAAATACTATCATGTTGGTAAATAAACTACTTCATGTTAGAAAATATATTAACCAACATTAAGTACGTGTCCAATATTGTGCTACAAAAAAAATCTCCTTTTCTCTCGCCCCCTCTATTTGTCCCAGGTCTCGTGGGTGCTGTGACGCCATTCTGCAATCGTATCTATGCATGGCATGCGAGGCCACTCTTTCCACCCTGTGCCCAGTGAACAGCTAAGCCGCAATCCCTTAAAAAGTTAAGCAGTCTGTTTAGATAAGAAGAGACGTATACATCCTGATCTCTGGACATCCCACAGTTTCCTCTCCTGTCACTATCCATTACAAACAACTGTAGAGCAACAGGTCAAAGGAGATCTGTGCCCCATCAACAGAAGCTGCACATTTTTTGCAACTTCTGTGCAGAAATTTGTAAGAACAAATAAATAAATCTGTGGATTTATGTATTTATTTATTTAGAGAGTATAGTAACTAAACTTAAAAGATGAAACAAACATAATACATAATTTAAGATCTACAATACAAGAGTGATCAGAACAGGTCCAGTGTCGATCAGAAGCAATGTTTTTGCATAGCTCACATGAACTCGTTCTTGGTAATAAAAGTAAAATAATGGCAGACACTAAAACCCAAAACCAGCAACTTAAGGGCACCTATGATGCAAAATCAACTTTTGGAAGCTGTTCGAACAGAAGTGTATGTAGGTATAGTGTAGGGCTGGGCGATAAAGTCGGTATCAATATTTATTGACCAAACACTATTGTCAATATTGATTAAAAAAAGATTTGGTATGTAGTTTTGGTATGAAGCGCTATAGGTTTATTAAAACCTGGCTGCTGAGCATGCACCTTGGAAGCAATGCCAATAAGCTTAGGGTGTAAGTTTGTCATTTCCAATGAAGACGCGTGGCCATTTTACACGTATACCTATTTGAAAAACATCTGAACTTTTCAGAATGCCACAAGTGCACCGCGGTTCATGCTAGTAGAACCAACCAATCAGCTTACACTTTGTATGGAGCATATACATTTCAGTAATAATGCCAGACTAATTAGTAGGGATGTCCCGATCAGGTTTTTCCCGATCAGTTCGAGTCAGAGTCATTTGATTTTGAGTATCTATCAAAACCTGATTCGATACTTTTATAATACAAAGAATAAAGAAGAGTGAATAGAGTGATAAATAACATTAAATCTTCACTTTTGGACTTTAGTGCAAACGTAAATATAAAAAAAATCTAATATTAAAACATACAGCAACTCAACTTAAAATGCCCGGCAGGCAATCCCAAGTTTACATATCTCACAGTTTGCTATGGCAATGTTGTCGTCATCAACATTAGAATCAGAATCAGAATCAGAATTTAGAAATCAGAAAGAGCTTTATTGCCAGGTATGTTCACACATACGAGGAATTTGTTTTCGTGACGGAGCTTCTACAGTGCAACAGAATTACAGAGGACTAAAAAACAGATAATAAATATATTTTAAAAAGTAGTGAATGCAATATACAAATTGACAAGGTTTAACAGTGTGCCACGCATAACTATAGATGTGTTAAAAAATAATGACTATATATATATACACATATGTTTGAGTTCTGAATGGGAGGTAACATCCAATTCGGATCGAGTCTGAAACCACGTGATCGGTCCCGATCTGCATGATCGGATCTGGACATCCCTACTAATTGGTGCATTAAAATGGCACATTGAAAATGGTGAAGGAAACCACATGCTTGTGCTTGTCACTTCAGGTCAGAATAACAACACATGCAAAAATCAGTGTCGTGGCTAGCAGTAATGAAAAGATTGTAAATAAAAAAAGATGCAAGGATGTCACTAGAGTGGCTTTTTGGTTTACTCATTTCTGTTTTTAGAGCTCAAAAATCGCAGTTTGGAAAGGTCTAATAAATAATCTGACGTGTTTTGAGCTGAACACATTCTGGAGTAACAAAAGTCTTAATCTTAAAAAAAGGGGTAAAATAGGTGCCCTTTAAATGAATAAAGTAAAAAAACGATGAATGATTCAGACAAACTTCTTCATATTAAAGATCATGCATGTAGTTAAACATGTCTAGATTACTTTTTTAGCAAATAAAGGAAGTGTTTCTCTAAACAGCAGCAGATTTTACACCACATTATGAATGCTTTTTAATACTGAAATTCTTAATTCGTTTAGCTATTTTTTTATTTCAGTTAGTTTTTTAGTGAGTCACTAGTTCTAGTTAGTTTTACTTTTTCATTTATTGTATTTTTATTTCAATACAGTTTACAGAAATGCTTTAGTTTTCGTTTACTGAAATGACCTTTCGATGCACGTCCTACGCTCATGTGGATGCCAGCTGAGAAACCTGCATTCGCGGAAATCAAGATCAATGTTGAAGAAGCTCCAGGAATGGGCCAGATGGCCCGAGTTTAAGCAGAACTGATGGGTGAGGCTTTCTTGGCCAAAAATATATCCGGCAACCAAATGCGTTAACTTTGTGTGTGTCATGTTTGGACTATCTGTACTTCCTCGAACAGATGCATGTTTTTTCCTGCTGGAAATCCTTTGGTAATGTCTAATCCTTTGGTAATGTGACCTCTAAGAGCTAAATTAAAAGCAACATCCTTGAATGATATTTTTTAAATTTATGTCAACATGTAACAGCGCCCGCAGCTGCCATAATGTGATGCTTTTGAGAACACAAAATAAAGATTATAGGCCAGACCTTGATTTATTTTGTTTTTCATTGGACATTGAGGAGATCAGAATAATGGTAGACCTAAAGGAGAGTTTGCCAATAGACAAAATTATTAAACGTGATGTCAAGAGTTGTGGGGGAAAAAATAATTTCTTTCATATATATCATATTGTATTATAACATATAGGTAGTGAAGCATTTTTAAAAAATGCATCTTTCTCTGTTGTCAAATTTATTTTTGATTAAACCCATTTGCATTCAGAACATTAAAACATTGCTGAAAATATGAATCCAAGCACTGTTTGCTCAGGATGGTAATAAGAGATAAAGTACTGAAGACAGGAAAGCTGAAAGATAAAGACAGGAAAAGGAAAGGCAACTGCTCTGATAGCAAAACACGAGCAGCAAAAAAACAGGCCTCTTACACTTTTTCCAAATCAAATATCAAGGCTCTTTTCAGGCCCATTTTTAAAGCTTTTCCAGCACTTTACATGTTTTGCAAATTGCATTTACATACTTCATCACATTATATAAGACGATTAGTATTGCTTAATAATGCTATTATTTTATTCTATAGTATAGTATGTATGGAATAGTATTGCATAGTATAGTATGGTATAGTAACAGTATGGTATAGTATGGTAATGTTTGTATAGTATAGTGCAATAGTATATAAGTTAGTGTAGTATAGTGTATTATAGTATGGTTTAGTATGGTACAATATTATATAAGCTAGAATAGTATAGTATGGTGTAATATTATAGTTTAATATGGTTTAATATTATATAGTATTGTAACATTATTGTATAGTATGGTAATTTTTAGTATAATATGGTGAAATAGTAAATAAATTAGTATAGTGTATTATAGTATGGTATAGCATAAGCTAGTATAGTATGATATGGTATAGTATGGTATGGTGTAATATAGTATAGTATGGTTTAATATTATATCGTTTAGTATAGTGTGGTATAGTAACACAGTATGGTATAGTATAGTAATGTTTAGTATAGTATGGCGCAATAGTATAAAAGTTAGTATAGTGTAGTGTATTATAGTATGGTATAGTATGGTGCAATATTATATTAGCTAGTTTAGTATGGTGTGGTATGGTATGGCATAGTATGGTACAGTATGGTATGGTGTAATATTATAGTATAGTATGGTATAGTATGGTATAGTATAGTATAGTATAGTATAGTATAGTATAGTATGGTATAGTATGGTATTGTGTAATATTGTATGGTATAGCATTGTATAGTATAGTGTACTATTATATAGTATAGCTGGTATGGTATGGAAAAGTATGGTATACTATTGTATAGTGTGGTATAGTATAGTATATTATAGTATAAGTATAAGTATAGTATAGTATAGTATAGTATAGTATAGTATAGTATAGTATAGTAT
>CAIGQZ010000643.1:7097383-7116645 GCA_903798205.1 Danio tinwini | reverse complement strand
ATATAGTTTTTTTTGAAGAAACTATTATTTCTTCTAGTTATGCTGCGTTCACAGCATACAGGGATGCAGCATCAAGTGAAGAGTGATTTACATGTTAAGTCAATGCAAAGACTTGACTTGATGAATGAGGGGGCGTGATAACCAATCAGCAACTTTCTTTTGTGTTGGAGTGATTATCCTGAAGTGATTGTGTTGGAGTGATTAAACTGAATAAAGCACACGAGGTTTACCTGAGGTGATCATTGTCATTGTTTTCTGTTGTTCAGCTGTGAGAAATAGAATTTATCTATTAGCTTCCGTTTGTTTTGATCCAGGAGTGCAATACCTAGTTCAACCACTGGGTGTCAAACTCACATACTGCACCTTTAAGCTGAATACTAATATACTGCAAAAGAAAAAAAAACTAGTAAAATATACTATCACAGCATAATTTCTTTTTCTTCTTCTTTGCATAATTATAATAAATATAAAAATGCCATATAAATTTGTGCAAATACATATTTATATATAATTTGTGCATGTAACATATTTTATATAATTTAATATGCAAGCACACACCCACATAATTACCCAAACACAAACATTTATTCATTTTAGACGGGATAAGTCTCAATTTATTGCTTGACAGCTCTAATTTTCATTTCAAAATTCACATATTTCTCAACAAAAACGACTCAGGATGTGAACTGAACTGAATAAATATAAAACTCAATGGATTTGATGAGAGGCTTTACAGCTGAATCAAACGGTTTGCATTGAGTCTGTTATAGCTGAAACAACATATTCTGCATAAAAGGTCAACAGAAATCATGAAGACTTGATTTAATGACTGCATCTTGGAGTTGCATGGAAGTGAAAAAATGAGCCTCATCGGAGCAGAATTGTGAGCATCAATGTTTGTTATCTTGATGAGCATTGAATGAGTCAATGAAGCTGATGCAATGCTCTTTCCACAGCAAGCGTTAAGGGTGCGGTTTTAGAGAACAACATGTATTGAGAACATCCTGAATGTAGCCAATGAATAGCTTTTCCTCGCCTGAAGACATGAGGCCTGCGTGTGTGTGTGTGTGTGTGTGTGTGTGTGTCATGCATGCTTTCTAACAGGTAGATTTAATCATCTTATCTAATCTAAATAAACAATGCTGTCGTTATCCAGACGCAGTCAGAATAATAAAGGTGTAGCTTCATTATAGTCTCAGTAAACTGGACTTTCCAGATTTTTGTTCATATCTATTAGCTTTAAAGGCATCTATATTAAACAATACTTCATTAAGTCAACTTAAGGGATAGTTCACCAGCAAATGAAAATTCTGGCATCATTTACTCACCCTTTACTTGTTTAAAACCGTCATGAGTTTCTTTCTTCTGTTTAACACAAATGAAGATATTTAGAAGAAAGCTGGAAACCTGTAACCACTGGTGATGAACTAATGTGGGCGTAGTGTATGTGTGTGTGTGTGTGTGTGTGTGTGTGTGTGAATGAGTGTGCATGGGTGTTTCCCAGTACTGGGTTGCGGCTAAAAGGGCATTCCTGTGTAAAACATATGTTGGATAAGTTGGCGGTTCATTCCGCTGTGGCGACCACTGATGAATAGGACTAAGCCAAAGGAAAATGAATGAAAATATGATTTGTATTTATTATTTAATTAAAGCCAACTTAAAAAGTGGGTCAGTATTTCACTGGGCATGTTTTAAGATCTGAGATGACTGACTGTCCTTATGCAACAGCTGAAATGGTTTGACATTTTAATTTCTTGCATAAAGTAATGAAATTTGCCCTGCGCGCTCTCGGTTTTTAAAGAAACGTTTTGGTGAGTTAATCTAGTCAATACTATTATTCAAAAAGGTAATGATATGAAATTTGGCAAATGATGAAAACTCATATGCTATTTCTCAAAATAATGTTTTAAATATGAAATTAAATAGTCCTTATGTGATTAATCATGTAATGATGAAGTGAGAATGAGAGTTTTTCTGAAATAGTTTTAAGCCAAGCGGCAACCTCCCGCTCTCCCTCGGGAAGCCAATACGGAAGTAACTAAAACTGCAATTCATCGACTCGCCTTGGGGGGCAGGCTCCAGGAAGTCTTTCTTTCTGCACTGGTAAATTGGCCATTTTTACAGCTGATATAAACATGTTTACAGCCTGGTACAAACGATGGCTTTGGTGCATATAGCTATGAGTACCCTTCATGACAACTGTGAGGGGGGTGAATTCTTTTATAACTCATCCGTTTCGTTTTTATTAAGTTATATTAAGTCTGCATAATTAAGGGCGTGGCCACTTGAGTGACAGCTAGGACTAGCTGCTCGCTGTCTCGTCACCTCAGCTGATTCTGGCTAATTAGCCGCTGAGCTCGGCATGTACATCGTATTTTTGTTTTGGTTAATGTTTCTTTACACAGTCATTTGCCTTTTGGAAATTTTTCCTGCAATTATCAGATGATATGGCATGCTGTGTGTGCTTAATTGGGCTTACAAACCGTTTAAGTTGCCTCCATTTCCCAGGTGAGTGAAATGATATACTTATATACCCTCTCTATGAATGTATTTGTTTTATTTAAGATTATTTATCATTTATAATGATCTTTAGAGCTGTAATGCACTCCAGAATCTGACAGATTGATTAGCTGTAGGCTATCTATCTGTAGTCATCTGAAGCGTTCTCATACAGTGTTAGTGCTGGATTTTATAAATAGCCTTGCATTTACTAACTCAGACTATATCTGAAGTGTTTGATAGTAATTCGCGTTTTTCTCCTGTAGAAAAACGTCATAAGAGCAATGTTTAGTGGCTCAATGTGTTACAGCAGTGTTTTTAAGTCTAAACACTTTATTGATATAGTCTACAACCAAGCACTTGTGGTCAGAACACAAACGAGTCACAGGTAATGAAGTATTAAAAAGTAAAAAGTCTGTCTAAGCCAGGTCTAAGCAAAATGCTGAGAATTCAGCAAGCGTATGTAGCTCCGCCCACTCTCCGCCTCTTTGCCCTTGTTTGGTATCCCGCGTTTGGTGCGATGACCCGCTAACAAAATGGCGATGGTTGGCCGCGCCTACTTGTAGCTTCTTTTGCAGTGTTCAGAAACCTATGGGTGACGTCACGGATACTACGTCCATATCTTTTACAGTCTATGTTTTAAGCCTGTTTACTCTTGTGGTATAAATAATCTAACGCACTTAAACAGTCAGCAAAGATGGCTACTCTCCACCAATTGATCAAACACAAGCTTGTGAATCAAAGAGACGTGTTGTGAGAAAGCGCACCGAATATTGATAGTTTGTTGTGTTGTGTTGCCTTCCAGCCACAACCCAGTACTGGGAAACTCCCATAAACTCTCGCATTCACACACGCTCATACACTACGATCAATTTAGCTAATCAATTCCACTATATGTGTTTGGACTGTAGGGGAACATGCAAACTCCACAAAATAATGACAACTAACCCAGCCAGGACTCAAACCAGCGACACTCTTGCTGTGAGACCACAGTGCTAACCACTGAGCCACCGTGTCACCCCAAATCTTTTTTTTCTGATTTTATTCTGAAAATAAATTAATCAATTCTGAAAAACCCATTTCAAGTTTGCTGTGCGTGCTTGAAGGCCTGCACAAGGTTTTAAGCTCTTAAAAAGAGGAAATGAGCACATTGTGTAGAGTCTGTCCCATAATGCCTCTGAAATGGATGGCTTAATATGTCTGTCACCATATGAGCTAAACCTGTGTGAACACTACCATGTTATTCCAGTGAACTGTCAGTCATGGCGGTTTTTCTCATGGTGTGAACGGCGCCAGGCTGCTCGGTGACGGGTATGATGGGATGCCAAAGGCAAGCCCTGGAAAAAGGACAGCTGCCCAATAATAACAACACAGCATTATTTAGAAAGTAAAGTAACTATACATTTCAGGGTTCCAACACTCTTAAATAAAAAAGTGATGCCATAGAAGAAACCATTTATGCTAATCTAAATCTTATTTTTTGTATGTGTGTATTTAGTTTTATTAGTTTGTTTGGACCAAAAGAGAAAAAAGGATAACTTCGCCTGCTAAAAGATTTCATTCCGTCATCATTTCCTCACCCACAGTTTGTTAAAGTCTTGTTTAAATGCATGTCTTCTGCTGAACACAAATATCAGCTACCGTTTTTTTAACCATAGCATTTGTTAATGAACTATGACAATAAAGGGATGTTGAGATCCTTTGTTTACTCATATTCTTCCGAATACAGCCAGGGCTCATTGGAAATATGCTTTCACCTATATTTTTGCAAAGCATAATATACATTGCTCTGTGAACATTTTGTTTCACGTTTCAGATGACCAATCCACTAGATGGTGTGATCAAAATTTTTGTGAATCTAAAATCTAAGTGAATCTAAGACCTTTACAATCATGACATGAGACATGTCATCATATCATAAATAAAAAGATTTTATGCATGCTTATGACAACTGTCATTAAGTGCCATTAACTCAGTTATGCCATTTTAAATGCAAAGATGGGAGATTGAGATGTCTTTATTATGACATTGACATTTTCAAGACAACATTTTTTTGCAAAGCATAAAACACTCTGTGTACATTTCGTTGCACATTTCAGATGACAAATCTACTAGATGGCGTGATCTACATTTTTGTGAACCTTAAATGCGCTACTTATCGGGTTTTAACGATTCACTCATGATTCGATACAATTCACGATACTAATCTCACAATACGACTTAATCACAATTTTTTTGCAAAATTATTTTTTTAAAAAATTACGTTTTTTTTTTGCAAAATAATGTATTTTCTGCAATTCACTGCTGTCATTTTACTCTGCCGTCCCACATCTTAAAACCTGTACACCTGTAAACACAGCACCCCCCTCTGTTAAAAAGAAATGTATTGCGATTCATTTAACATTTCTATTGGTTTGAATAGTCATATATTTGAATCGATTTTCAACCGACTCACGGTGAATCATTACATCCCTAGTTACTTATGGTACGTGTTGTTGTACGTTTCAGATACACGTCCTTCTTGTACAAATCCATGAGAAGGCAACACTTAAACAGATCAGCTAGCGAACCACTGAGCAAACCCAACCAATAGTGTTTTCAAAAGTCCACTGTTATTCCAAGCATGACAATAAATGAGTGATGAGATCCTTTATTTACTGATATTCTTGCAAATACAGCCCAGACTCATTGGAAATACAGTATGTGCATTAACCTACATTTTTGCAAAGCAGAAAATATGTTACTCTGGGTAAATTTCGTTGCACTTTTCAGATGACAAATCCACTAGATGGCATGATCTACATTTGTGTGAATCTAAAATGCGTTACTTAGGATATGTTTTGGTGTACATTTCAGATACACGTCCATGAGAAGGCAGAGTTAGTCAAACATATAAGCTAGCAAGCTGAGCTAAACTCATCCCTTAACCTAATATTAAAAGCAGACATAAGAGAAGTGCATTGCAGCCACATAGCTTTAGGTTAATTAGTTTTAGTTTTTGTCAAAGCGTGCGTCACAGAACTCAAACTCGAGTGCTCTGTAGCACAAGTATAACACTGTACAAAGTGAACTACGAGCAAACTGACCATGCCAGAAAAGTTGTCCATAAAGAGATACATCAGTGACACAAACATATTCATTACAAATCATAAACAGCATTAATTCATGAGGTGTGTGGAGAACTACATGAAAATAATTCTACATTCATCAATAAGATGTCCCTGTAAATATCACTAGCGTGAAAAGGAACTAATGTTCCTTGGCATCACACTGCCCCCTAGTGTTCATTTTACCTACAGACTTCTGTCAAATGTATGATGAAGTAAATGTTTGCAGTTTCACAAAAACAGAAACTGAAGCACGTATGTACAATGAGCCTGTGTTGAAATATGTGTTCATCAGAACAAATAAATTTATACAGAACTAAAACACCGTGAGGGAGAGCAAAATAAAAATTCTGTGACCATTTATAGTGAACTACACCTTTAAAGGGGACCTAATGTGCAAAAATCTATTTTATAAGAGGCTTAAACACAGTAGTGTGGTGGCAGTGTGTGATTATTAACAGCTTCATGGTAAAAAAAAGTATTAATTTGATTTTTTAATATGTATAAAAAAGCCCCACCCACTAGTGACCATTTCTCCCTCATTAGCATAGGACGTTAGTCTTATTTTTGAATCTGCCACTATGCTGACACACAGGCATTTGTAGCTCCGCCCTCTATTAAAAAGAGCACAATCTCATTTGAATTTAAAGCGACAGACAGAAAAACGTCAAATTTAGGATCAAAGCTTAAAAGCGTCAGTTTCAGAGAGTTAGAAAACATTACTAGTGTGGTATTTTGACTTGAAACTTCATACACACACTAGGAACCAGGGCTGTGCGGTTTGGGGAAAATAACTAATTGCGATTTTTTTTGACAGATATTGCGATTTCGATTTGATTTGCGATTTAATTTTGTAGTCAAGTCAATAATACAATAATCTGTATTTTAGCTTCTTCTTGCTAAAATGCAGTGAGTGTTAGTTAAAAAAGGAACTTTAAAGATATTAACTTATATTAGCAAACATATATATATATATATGTGTGTGCGTGTATGTGTGTGTGTGTGTGTGTGTGTGTGTGTGTGAGTGATGAAAGATGATAATAAATTAGTATTTTAAAAATAAGTATATTTTCATATTTGTTTATTATAAATTTTCATTATTTTTATAAAACGCTCATATAAAGCTTACACATTTGTAAATAAACACTTAAAATAGTAAAATAGTGTGATAAGCAATTTGACAAAATGGTTTAAAATATATTTTGGTACATCAAAAAGTGTGGTAATGATAACCATTCGACAAGATAATCCAGTAAAAATTAGTTCTTAAAATGTCACTGAAATGTAATATTTATACCTCATAATTAAATAGAAAATAAGGCGAATAACTGCAAAAATAAACCATTCAAAAAGCTGACTACAGGCCTGACAGTGTAATGTTCAAAGAATGTTTATTAACTGATAAAGAGAAAGTTATAAAGACTTCCATTTATTTTAGCCATAGTGCAAATAAAACATGTCTCATATATGAGTATTAATATAAGATGGAGCACAGGCTGTAGTTTTTCTGTTTCAACCGGAATTGCACACTCTGAGAGATCAGGAGAACTGACAGGCAGGGATCATATACTTTTGCATTTAGCTGTTTATTCTGCAGTTAGTTTTCAGGGCATATTATCACAGACCAACGACATATTATTAACGACATTATTACGATGGACTTATTCAGTAGCTAACTTTATGTGACTTACACTTTTCATTGAAAAAAAGCTCTTTATGTCCTGTTTTTGCTGCCGCCATCCTCACCTGTGTGTGTCACACACCTCACACACCTCATTCTTGCACAGGAAATTCACCTGCGCTGTTTAGGCGCTGCTTTTCTGAATGCAGCTACAGCCTCTAACATGACAGCAGGGAAAGGCACAGCCTTTCTAGATTAACATGTCTAGGATTATTGTGACTGCGCAATTTTTTTTTGTAAATTTAATTATTGGTGGGGACGTTTCAATTGTTGGTGCCCCTCCGCGTCCCCTCCGTCCATGCTAAATCTAAGCCCCTGTTTTTTAGCAAGACGCTCCTTATATTGCCGTTCACGCTTTCCTGTTTGTTATTGTGGGCGTTCCGCATAGTTTAGTTGCACAATTCTGATCAGGCAGAATGAAAGTGTGCTCACACAGACGACTGTCACACATAGACGGCAATCATGCATTTGCTCTGAGCAGGGGAAGGTAAATAATATATATGTCATATCGCAGCCTCTTGTGATTAGCTAATCGTAACGTTTCCAACTGCAATAGCGATTCGACTTCGATTAATTGCACAGCCCTACTAGAAACATCAGAGACTTATTTTCATCTTGTAAAAAGGGGCATAATAGGTCTCCTTTAAGACTGAATACAAGCTGAAAATTCATGAACAGCAATGAGCTGTCCAATGAATGTCCGGTTTAAGGTTTGTTCAGATGTCTTTGGTCAGTGCTGAATTTATATTTCATTCAAACCATGCTCGAGTTCATCTGGAAAGGACAGAAATCCAGTTTTTCAGCGGTCTCTTCCCAGTTATTAGGGTTCACATAGCAGCGTTCACACTCATTTAAAATGAACCATACTAACAGAGCCACTGCAGCAGAGTTAAACTGAACCAAACCCTAAAATAAATAACCTTTCTATAAATATTAAAAAGTTCTTGAAGCAACGATTGATGCCAATTAGTAACCTTCATATTTAACAGTGAATATTAGCTTAAGATCAAAGCCAAAAACATCACGCTAGCCAGAAACAGCAGAACTTTCCACTTTCTGGAAACTTCCATTGAATGGAGGAATTACCTAATTCTACATCCATCCAAGCTCTACAATAACAGGCATATGACAGCCGTTAAATCACGGCATGTGTGGACAGGGTTGAGCTACCGATCCATAGGTGGTAATTTTGGAATTTATTACAGCAGCGCACACAGAAACAGGGCTGGACCTTCAGTGCAGCATTTGACAGTTTAATGTTTAGCTACGCAGGTCTGACCTCTGAACCCAGAAACTACCAAACATGACCCGTAAACATTCTCAGACGCGGCTCCATCTAAAAGTTGGTTAGCCGGCTAGGAAAGCATTCGAAGCTTCCTTGTAAAACACAGGTGTGCTTTGTAATGTTGACCAACTAATGATTAGCCCGTTTCATTGGTTCTCTTATGTAACTCGAATGCGCAAGAACAAAACGTCCTTGTGTTTTGCTAGGCTATAGGGCTGCACAGTATATCATTTCAGCATTGATACTGCAATGTGCAAATCTGCAGTGTTGAGTTGGGATTGTAATTAAAAAGATAAAAACATTTCAAATGAAATGAATATTCACTCTCCCTCAAGTGCTTCCAAACCTTTATGAGTTTCTCTCTTCAAGTCAACACATCCTAAGATATTTTGAAGAAAGCTGAAAACCTGTAACCATTCCTTAGCAGGAAAGACAAACATTCTCAGCATTTTTCACAACATCTTCTTTTGTGTTCGACAGAAGAAACTTTTAAAAAGTAAAGGGTGAGTAAATGATGACAATTTTTATATTTGGCTGAACCGTCCCTTTACCCAGAAAACACAGTTCAGCCAAAAATAGCAGCCGAAAAACATGAATTTTCAATGGAAACCAGCAGCGATAAGTGGCGAGGAGTAGTGTGACGCATCTTTGCCAGTGTGGGCGTTGAGAAGAGTTAAAATCAAGTCAACTTTATGTTAATGAGCTATGACGCGGTTCAGTGGCAAGCAATCTGAATGTCCACCGCTTGAGAGGATTCTAGAGAACACAGTCCTGTGAACTTCCGACCACATTTGTTTCCAAAGGTTTTAATATTGCGGTCGCCGGATTTTAAAGTTTTCTTACAGGAATATACATAAAAAAAAGTAACTGGCGAGTTACTGATGTGCATTAATGTTATATATTTATATAATTTTTTTCTTAAAAGAAGCAGGAATCTAATGCGACAATTCAAAACAGTATTGCTGCTTCAGGATATTTCAGTCATATGGACACTTATTGGAAAAGTGGAGCAAAGCCACGCCACATACAATTTGATCTTCCATTGTTAAATGAATTGGATAAATAGTGTGCAACATTTTCACGCTAGAAAGCATGTTTTATGCAGGAATGTATACTGATATGATATGCTGCAACGCCCCCTTTAAATTTAAGATCAATACATCGAATTTTGACGCTCTCACTGCTTGAGCTGAAGGCAGACAGCGTTGTCGCCAGGGCGGCCAGAGCGACGTTTGACTCTCTCACCGCCTTCAGTGTGAACGCACAGTAACAGAGAGAAATTAAGGGCTGTGGCTAGGGTTGTCACGATACTAGAATTCAATACCAAACGATACTGAAATTTTAAAAACGTCCCTTTTCATTTGAGCTTAACAGAAATGACTGTGATTGGCCGTGAAGGTCATCAGTTCACCGAACTCACCACTGTTTACTGGGTGTAACCACAGATACAGAGACACTGGAGCGTTTCAGGGCGTACTCACACTATGTACAGTTGCCTTGAACCGGGCTGAAGCACGCTTGCCCCCCCTCCCGTCTCCCCTGACGACCCGCACTCACATTACATTCAGGCCTGAGCATGCTTACATCATCAATGATGCGCTGTTCAGTAAGCGCTCTCGCTCAGCACAGTGGAGATTTCTTTAGTTATATGGTTTAAGTGGTTTGATATAATATGTCTGATATTTCACCAACAGATCAGCCACTTTGACGCTCAAAAACAATCATAAAGTCCTCGTGCTGCAGGAATTAGGTGGTTTACTGAAGCTGTAGCCGTGGTGCAGTGAGGGGTTTGTGTCTTTAATAATCTACGACAGTTTGTGTTCATTGAACGGTAAGAATGATTAATAAATCCATATCAAACAGTCCCTTAAAAGTCACGTCTTGTCTTCAGTTTATGACTTTGCACTCACACTGTAAGCGTACCGCGCCTGAGCCCAAGTGAATCGCGCTCTGGCACACCTCTTCCAACTGGGCCAGGGCCACCCAACTGAATGGTGCCTGAGCCTGATTCAGAGCACTCACACTTCTCAAATGATCCGGGCAACGGGCCTGGGCACGGCTCGGATAGCATAGTGTAGGTACACCCTCAAAGTCATGTCGATCAGCTGGTTTGTCTATAAGCTGACAAAAGAGCGATGCGCTGATTAATCACAGAGAAAGAACACGGACGCACAAGCACGTCTGCCAAAATTGACTTAATGCGTGACTGAACTCATTCACTGTGAGACACACACATTTGAACCTGTGTACCACAACCTTGTATTTCTCATAGTGAGAAGCAATGGATAAGACAAGTACAAAACATGCATATGAAAATGGTTCTGGATAAATTATGTGACCTAGTCGCAAAAAAAAATAAATAAAAAAGCTATCAACACCGTGACAAAAGATGCTCAGTGCACTAATCTACCAGATGCAGCGGCCAGAAGCAAATAAAAGCTATAAAATGTAACCCACTAGCCTAGTGTGTGTAATTTATATTAAATAAACCCCTAAACATATGCTTTTCTTTCAGTGTAATTTTATTAAATTGTTTATTTGAGATGTTATTATTGTAAAAGTTTTGTCTGCAATCTTGTTAAATTTGATCTTGAAATGACAGCTGGCAAGGTTCTTGAGGTAAAGTATTTTTTATATCCTATAATTATATGATTATAAGGCTTAAGATAATTATATGGGGTAACCATTTCAACCATTTTTAGTGGAAAAAAAAAGATATATAAATCTAAAAATCTATTTATTTAAAAAAAAAATTAAATACCATTGCATGCCAGCAACAATGAGTACAGACTTGACGCTGTAGTAAAAAATGTACCCTAAAAATGCAGAGCGCTCAGCAAGTGAAGTTTATTTATAAACTAATTTCGAGAGGATCACGTGATTATGATTGAACACGGCTGGTGATGCATTAACCATGTATGACCAACCAATCAGACGATTTCTAACCCACTATAAAGAGCCAGAGTTTCTCACTACAGTCATCTTCGTTTGAAGAATCCCCCCTTCCACCCCTACTCCTCCTCTTTTCCTTTCATAGGGCGGCACGGTGGCCCAGTGACTAGCACTGCGGCCTCACAGCAAGAACGTCACCGGTTCAAGTCCTTTAACAGACTGGCTGTCATTTCTGTGTGAAGTTAGCATGTTCTTCCCGTGCTTGCGTGGGTTTCCCCCAGGTTCTCCGGTTTTCTCCCACGTTCCAAAAACATGCACTACAAGTTAATTGAACAATCTAAATTTAGCACTAGTCAAACTTTTATCCATCAGCATATCTCTCCGTAGCGACTATTTTCTGTCATCAACTCTTACAAAAGGGGGGAGTTCTCGAGATCTACCTGAGCTCAAAGCTCCCCTCTTGCCTGCAAACGGGAGGGAGCCCAGGGCTCAAGGACCTTTTAAGCTCAGGGCTCTCTCCCGGGACAGCATGCCAAACTTGCTTATAATCAATCATCAGCTAAGTGTGAACTCTTGAATTAGGGTTGGGCGATGTCGACCAATTTGGCATCGATGTCTAATTTGAAACATAGCGATGGACGATGGCATCATCATTGTACGCAGCAGTGAATTTATTATTTATGAAAAACTAATTAATTCATAACAAATTAATTATTTGTAGCCTACTGTTTCAACTACTTGACCCGCATGGTCTTTGTTTTACCCATAACCAAATCATAAATAAATAAAGAGAAGTTACAAACAAATTACCACCTGCCAAACACTTTTTACGCTGGACTCTGGCATGAATCTGTGTCATTATAATGGCTTCCACAAACCTGGTTGGTAAAAAAAAAGTGCACAACCAACGGGAACCAACCAACAGTACCTGAGGTTTTCACTAACATTACTAAGTACAAGCATGAAAGCGAAAGATTGAAGCAGTGTACTGACACTCTGACATGTTACCTGATAGATTCAAATGACAGAAGAGTCGTTAGATAGAGACAAGATTAATTAAATATCACATTTAACAGCTATAGTAAGACGCCATCCAGTGGTATATCCTTGATGAACTGTCTGACGTGCACTGCTCTCTGGGGTTTTGTGCTAAAAGCACCCGCTGACTGCCTGGAGCTCAGACATGCACATATGCTGCAGCGCATGCCTGTGTGTGTGTGTGTGTGTGTGTGTGTGTGTGTATATATATATAAAACAAAGATGTATTAGTGTAAACAGGGCTGTGTGTATTTTTCGTGAATGGGTTGCTGCTGCGACGGGGGCGGATGACCACGATGACGCCTCAGCATTGTGATGTCTATCGGCAATGGACAATGACATCGTTTATCGACCCAACCCTATCAGCAATGACCGTAAAATGTCCACTAGACACCTCGCTACGCTGCGGATGCTCAAAAAAGCTCTACCATTGACAACAGACAACACTTAGCTCGAGAGAAAAAACGCTTCGGTGGACACACAGCCTAAATATAGATTCATGCAGATTTACTCCCTTACAAAATCATCACAATCAATGTAAAATGACGAGTTATTTCCAAATGCCACAAGTTATCTTTATATTTATAATCGCAATACAAATTAGAGCTGAGCAATATATCAATATCACAATGTGTGTATCTGCAATAGTCACATCGTAGGATTAGATTGTTTATTAAAAAATAAAGGATAAAAAATTACATATTATTTTATAATCACTGTATAAAATTATTTATACAATGATAACCATTTTATTTTACGTTTGATTGTTCAACTTCTACAGTTCAAAAATATTAGACTAATATTTAACTAATATTTTTGCTCTGTGGTTTTTATATATGCACATATATGTTTTATATATGCTTATAAATTCACTGCATAGAAAAAAAAGCTTGATCACTCAAGAATGAACTAAATCTTTCCAAATAGAGCTATTCAAATCATCAGGTGAAAATGTATTCATATCGCAATATATATCGTAGCAAAACAAAACATCACAATGTCAGATTTTTCCAATATCATGCAGCGCTAATACACATTGCATAAAAACAAAACACTCCAATCTCAGTTTTTTGTGCAGCCCTATGCTAGACTATAAGCTACTTATTATTAAACACTCCAAACAGTGGAGTTCCTGATCCCATTGACACTACCTGCAGACAGGAGACTAGGAGCCGCACCCGACCCGGGCTGTGTTCAGGCGTGCAGGCTCTCGTCTGACTCTAATGACTCAATCCTGTCTAACGGGACGCTCTGGGGTTGGCAGTGGCTTGTGTTGTGTTTCTTTTACACCTACAATCCTTTTATGATCAACTGCTTCCTCAGGCGTCCCCAAAGCAGGTTTCATCAGATTTAGCTCACTTCAGGGGATACTTCTGAAACAAAATATACTAGGTACACACACGCAAGCCAGCACACACTACTGGCTTTCTTAAAGACACACTGCACCCAAAAAATGAACATTCAACAGGACCACTGTAAAAGACTTTTTTGCCACTGTATACTGTATATAAAACTCCAGGTGCAACGTTTGTTTTTTGCTAGACTGCTGACAAAATATATTTTATAATTTCTTTTTAATGAATTTCTTTTATATTTATAAAAAAAAAATCTACTCTTTTTCAGCTGAGAGAAAAACGGCATGTTATTGAATTAAAGAACAGTTCTACTCAGTTATTTTCCTGTTTGTTTGCTTGGCTATAGTCTCAATTTAGTATTTTTATCAATATATTTAATTTAGGTATTCTTACATTTAATTTAGTTATCAATACATTTAATCTAGGTATTCTTATTTTATATATACACATATAAACACACAGCCACACACACACACACACACATATATACAGACACACAGTGCTTAATTTGTGAATTGCGAGGTCCCGGAATAGATCGAGGTAACGGATCCAGCATGTTACCAGAGGATAAAGAGGTGTCGTGCACGAAAGTGAGTGAGGCAGAGGTGTGGCGGAGGTAAGTGAAGAGGGTTGGGGATTTGTTAATGTCAATGATTTGTTTTCACTATTTAGCCTGACATGTTTACTAGGGCTGCACAACTAATCGAAAAAAAGATGGTGATCTCAATTCGACCCTACACACGATCTTAATCCAGCATTTCTACGATTCAGCCCATTATATTTTCAAGGTCAGGAGAGAATTGTAAAGGCAGTCGCACAAGTCTTCACAGAAACATGGACACCTCCAAATGGCGTTAAAAGTTAAAAGTGTCTGCATGGTTTCCGCTACATTCATTCTTCCATGGCGGGGCGCCACACCAAAATTCATCCCGCCACGGCTACATAACAGCTTCTCATTCAAAAACATTCAGTAGTTTTTTTTTTAATAGCGGGTTATAATCGCACCAAAACGTATTAAAAGGTAAGTGAATTATAACAGCGCAAACTTTTCTGTAATCGTAGTGCTGTGCGTTATTTGTTTAACCCTTTAAAGTGACATGCTGACTGACTGACTGATTGACTGACGGGTGCGTGATGTGAGAAGCCAGCAAACACAACGTAGTTTTTAGTTAAGATGAACACAGTTTCCATAATTATACTTTATAGCCTATGGCTTTGCATACAGTGACTATCTTGCTGGAGTTTATGGCCGTTTTACTTTACTTCAGGACGCATTAATGCCGCTTTGTAGGTCTATTGGACGCAATTATAAATGTTCCTAGCAAATCTAATAAATGTTGGAGACATACTTGTTACATAAACACACTAAATCGCACTTCAGCAGCGTTTAAATTTCAGCGTGCACAAGAAAATGTGCATTTGAGCAGAGTTTATTTGAGGGTGTGCAAGAGGCAATCCGCGCACAAGCAAAGAGATTTGCATGCTCGTATTACATGAATGCGATCTTGACTTGTAATACTGCGCTTATGACATTTGTCATTGAAATAACGCCATTATTGCCATAGGTAGTTGGTAGATCTGTGTCTACCAGTCCTGCCGCTACAGCTGGAAAAATCCTAGAGGAAACACTGTCCTGTATTTATAAGGTATAAATCACCCAAAAATTTTATTTCTGTCTTGATGTAATGATGCAGTCACGGCCGCGAAATCACATGTGAGCTAGTCGTGAGCTGTTTGTTGATTTGAGCTATTCAAATCATCTGGTGAAATTATATTTATCATATCGCAATATATATCACAGACAAACAAACCATCAAAAGTGTGGAAAGTAAGCTTTTAGTCGCATAAGGAAATATTTTTGTGTTATATTGTTTATGTAAACAGAACTAAATCATCTTGCCCAGTGATAGGTTGTGGCTGGAAGGGCATCTGCTGCGTAAAAGATGTGCTGGATAAGTTGGCGGTTCATTCCGCTGTGGCGAACCCAGATTAATAAAAGGACTAAGCCGAAAAGAAAATGAATTAATGAACTAAATCATCCTGGATTTTCCAGCCTATACACTCTCAGAAAAAAAGTACACAAGCTGTCACTGGGGTGGTACCTTTTCAAAACGTACAAATTTGTACTTAAAGGGTCCATATTGGTACCTCAGTACATATTAGTATATATATAAGTATATATTAGTACCTAAAAATTTAAGAGGAACACTTTTGTACTTTTTAAGTACTAATATGTACCCTTGAGGTATTAATATGTACCTGGTAGGTACAAAATTTGTACCTTTTGAAAAGGTACCAGTGACAGCTTGCGTCCCTTTATTTCTGAGAGTGTATAAACAAAGTCGTTATAAACAACCAGCACAAGTTCACATGTGAATTTGCATCGGTTACATAGATTATTATAATAATATTATAATATTATGCCAAAAGCTCACACCCAACCTGTCATGAACATGCTCAGGAACATTGCCAGCACTTAAAGGATTAAAGGTAATGATGTTCAGTTTATTACAAAGGCCAATATTTTGCTTAATCTATTATCAGGAGCCATGGACATACATTTTAATTAATTTTACTTTGCCTGTATATGTTTTTATTGACAGTAGAAAATGCCATCATTACACATTTCAGCTAAAAAAAACCTTCATTTTCTTTTTCTGAAAAAAACTAAAATAATATTTGATCTAAAATTGCATGCATGGATGACTTTAAAACAACAGCAGCACTGTTTGATTGACTGTTGTTCAGTCATTGGTTGCTAATATGATTTCCATATTTACAATTTGCAAAAAATACTTCAATGAAATTATATTATTAAGGAGAAAGTCTGAATGTGTGAATACAAAACCATCGTTACCTCAATCCTGAAGGTGAGTAAAATAACAGCAAACCTTAATTTTTTGGGTGAACTATCCCTTTAAGGTCACTGACCGCCAAGTCATTTAGGAACGAGCAAAATTACATAAAATGACTGCTAATTATGTTCCTAGAGCATTTAAACAGCGTGTTAGCTAACATCACCATTATCCACTTAAATTCTCCTCATTCTCCTGCCCCAAATCACTGTTATTCTGCATGCAAGAGCCAAATTAGCATGCCTTCAAATTGAGGACAATTGTACACGCTTGTTTTAGCATTATTCTGATTCGTTCAAAACAAAACTATCATACTCAAGGACGACAGAATGACTCCTACAACTTACACAAGCAAAAACAGCCCTCAAAATAAACATATTACTCCTCTAGTCGACATAACTTGTCAAGACTGAGGTAAAGTCACTCCCTTTCCCCCTAATAATATAACTTCAGAAAAACTAAAGTTGCAAATTGTAAATAGTGAAATCATATTAGCAGCCAACCAAAGCACAACATTGTTCACAGACAAATAAATAGTGATAATGTTGTTATGATGTCATACTTGGATGTGATTTTAGACCCAATATTCAGAGTGAAAAGGAAAACAATACAGGGAGCAAGTCACTGAACAAACGTGTGAATGTAAAATCAACTTAACATCAATCTTGTCAAGTATGTGTAACTAAAGCTTATTTACAGCGAGCTAAAGTTGGTTTTAATATCACACATTGATTCATTCATGTGACATGTGACCTGCTCCCTATAATATTTACCATGGTACTTTGAATATTGGGCTAGAAATCACATGCAAATATAACTTTAAAACCACATTAGCACTATTTGATCGACTGTTTAATTCTAAATGCAGCGGATGCCCTTATAGATGCAACCCAGTACTGGGAAACACCCATACACACTCATTTATACACACACACTCATACACTATGGCCAATTTAATTGATCAGCTCCCCTATAGAGCATGTGTTTAGACTGTGAGAGAAACCGGAGCACACGGAGGAAACTCACGCCAACACAGGGGGAACATGCAAACTCCACACAGTAATGCCAACTGACCCAGCCCAGGCTTGAACCAGAGACCTTCTTGCTGTCAGGCGATCGTGCTACCCACTGAGCCATCATGCCGCCAAGAAACTTATCATTACTATTACTATTACTATTATTATTTTTATTATTATTATTAAAGTTTAAGAGATTCAACAATGAAAAAAAAATCAGCAAGGAAAATATTAAATCTACAGGTATTGCCTTTAAGAACTTATTTTTGTGTATTAAAAATGTACAATGTAACAAAAAAAGTTTTATTCGGCTTAGTCCATTTATTCATCAGGGGTCACCACAGCAGAATGAACCGCCAACTTATTCAACATATGTTTTACACAGCGGATGCCCTTCCAGCTCCAGTACTGAGAAACCAGAGCACCCGGAGGAAACCCATGCAAACATAGAGCACACAAACTCCACACAGAAACGACAACTGACCCAGCCCGGACTCAAACTAGAGACCTTTTTGATGTGGGGTGACAGTGCTAACCACTGAGCCACCGTGTCACCCCTGAGATAATGATCAGAAAAGTACAGAAATATATATTTTACAGACAAATATAAATCACATAAGGACGACAATGTTACCCTAATTAGATTTTACGTGGGTGCAGTTATCGAATTATATTCACACATTCAGACTTTCTCCTCAATAACATAATTACAAAAAATATTATGTGCAAGCTATTTATAAACAGGGAAATCATATAAGCAGCCAATAACCATGGCAGTACAACACTGTTCGTAGTCAATTAAATAGTGCTAATATTATTTGAAGTCATACTTATATGTGATTTCAGGCCGAATATTCAAAGTACCATGGTAAACAATATAAGAAGCATGTCACAAGCTGTCATGTGCGAATATAAAACCAACTTTAATGCTACCTGAATCATACATGCTACTTTTTGTATTGAATGCAAAAAAAAATAACATGAATAAATTGTAGAGAAAATACAATAACAAAAGTTAGGAAAGAGACAAAAAAAAACTATTACAAAGCCTTAATCATTTAGAAAAATCACACTTTATTTTGATGGTCCGTTTGTTGAATTTAAGTTACATTGCAACTAATTATCATTAGATTATAAGTAGACTGTTAGGTTGGGGTTAGGGTTAGTGTAAGTTGACATGTAATTGCAAAGTTTCTTATAGTCAGTGAAATGTCTGTTGAAGGACTGTTAAATGTCAGTGTCAACAGATATTAAGCAGACAGTCTACTAATACTCAAATGGACCATCAAAATAAAGTGTTACCAAAAAGACTATTATTATTATTATTATTATTATTATTATTATTATTATTATTATTATTATTATTATTATAAGTTTTAGCGATTCAACAACACACAAAATTTCAGAAAGGAAAATATTAAATCTAGGTATTGTCTTTAAGAACTTATTTTTGTGTATTAAAAGTGTACAATGTAAAGAGATTGAGATAATGATCACTACCAGAAAAGTACAGAAATATTTGAGGTAAAGTTGG
>CAIGQZ010000643.1:7042097-7071546 GCA_903798205.1 Danio tinwini | reverse complement strand
TTTTGAAAAGGTACTGCCCCAGTGACAGCTCCTGTACCTTTATTTCTAAGAGTGTAGGGTGGTTTTGAGTCTTAATTTGGCCACAGCTTTCTCTGTGTTTCAGCAAATGGAATGATTTTGGGTCACAAATCCTAATTTGACACATATTTGAGGAAAATGAATGAATGAATATGCTAGTTACCCAGCCCAGGCGATGAGTGTGACACAGGCATACGGAGACCAGGACAGCACAAACACAATGATGACCACAAATGCAATCTTGGCCAGCTTCCACTCCGTCTTTATGGACTGCTGTTGGATGAGGGTGGTCTTCCTCACATGGCTACCCAGCTTCTCCACATCCCTGAACACACAGACAGATGATTATGACAATGATAACAGCATTTCCTGACTGTTTCCTGTTGTCTTTCCATACAATTCATTCATGTTGTCCCAGCACAAATCCATTAAGTCACCATAACAAACATAAGCGGATTAAACATACAAACATTAAGACTCAAGAATTGTGCTATATATCAGCTCATCTTACATAAGTAGTTTGAATAAGCAGAATCTTTTTTTGAGGTGTGAAGTGTGTGAGCCAGGACTCCAGACTAACATTGTAAAGCTCATTTAATATTAATAATAACATAACAATAACTTATAATAATAATAATAATAATAACAATAATAATCATCATCATCATCATCATCATCATCTCATAATAATAACTTATGTCTATTAAAATGCTAATTTTACAGATGAGTTACAGCATTATCTTATTCATTTGCAGTTCACCATAACCTCATGTATACCAAGTTCACTAGCATAATAAAATGTGGCCTAATTTAGTTTTCTCTGAGATTTATTATGACATATAAAGACATTTACTAGTACACAATATATTTAATATAACATATAATTAATATAACTTATTAACAAAAATACCGTAAACATATTATTATTATGCATTTAATATAGAGTTGAAGAATTATTCGCTCTCCTGTGATTTTTTTTTGTATTTGGTTTTCAAGTTTTTCCAACCCAGGCTCATTCTGAAAATGTAGTCCCATGGACGTTTCTGGAGACCGCGAAATACATCCCGGGAGGTACATATTTTTGCAGTTTTTGTTTTCGCAAATTCATGACAGGCCGATGTGTGCGCATTTTCACATCTCAATTTTTTTTCGCGAGTGCCACTCGGCCCCGCTGTTCTCACTTAAACCCACCAGAGGCCGCTGTGGACTGATTGTCTGTCTGACTGAATGGCCGGCCGTTTTATCGATTGACCCGCCCACCCACTTACATCCCTAAACCCAACCAACAGTTTACAAAAGCCGTCCAGAAAAAGAAAAGCCCTTGTCTGATTTTTACCATGTTTTTGGATTTGACCGCAATTGACCATTATTTACTTGTACATTTTATTTTTTGGATTCTGTTTTTGTCTTACCTGATTTTTGAACTGCTCTTCCCTGGACTCAAACCCCGTCATCGCCATCTTCGTGGTCAACTCCTCTCTGCATCTCAAGTCTGCCGGCGTAACATGACGAGCTAACGGGACAAACTGGTAGCAGTGGGAAAACCCTCCACACAGAGGTGAGCAGTCAGCTGGTGAGCACGAAAAAGAACGGCGTCATACCGCCCCGTATCGTTCATTTAAAAAAAACGAAATGAAGCCATACGTGCCTCCGGCTACATAATTCGTGGTCTCCAGAAAGTCCACAGGACTATGTTTTCAGAATGAGCCTGGGTTAAATATTTCCCAAAATATTTTTAACAGAGCAAGGAATGTTTCCCAGTATTTTCTATAATCTTCAATGATTTCTTCTGGAGAAAGTCTTATTTCTTTTATTTCGGCTAGAATAAAAACAGTTTTTAACTTTAAGGTCAATATTATTAGACTCCTTAAGCAATATTAGTTTTGGATTGTCTCCAGAACAAACCACTGTTATACAATGACTTGCCTAATTACCCTAACTTTACCCTAATTAACCTGGTTAAGCCTTTAAATGTCACTTTAGGCTAAATACTAGTAAAATATAGAGTCAAATAATACGTGCTGTCATCATGGTGTTCATGTATTTTAACACAGTGTACCTGCTTGCGCTTCGAATGGCGAGAAACATGAAGAAGTAGCAGTACGAGATGATCCCTAGAGGGATGAAGAACACGAAACAGCAGAGCATCAAGGTGTAGCTCTTGTTGGCAGGAGTGGACGTCACATAGTCCCACGTGCAGGAGGTCATGAGGCCTTCTGGGATGTAAGAACCTGTCCAGGAGAAACAGGAGTGGTCGGATCAACAAACTCGTCTTATTAGACCAGCATTTCTCGATCCTCATGCTCCACTTAGCTGCACACTTTCTTTTATCATGTATAGGGAGCACATGTACTGTATGTTTTAATGGTTAGGGAGTTCGGGTTTTAACTTTAACCGGCAGCTAGCTCACTGTGACTCTCACATGGTCACCCACTGAAGCTAGGCAGGGCTGTCCCTGGTCAGTACCTGGATGGGAGACCACATGGCAAAGCTAGGTTGTTGCCGGAAGTAGTGTTAGTGAGGCCAGCTCAACCTGTGTGGGCCCTGACACTCCAGTATATTTATGGGGACTCTACACTGCTCAGTGAGCGCCTTCTTTCGGATGAGATGTTAAACTGAGGTCCTGACTCTCTGTGTGTTAAAAATTCCAGGATGTCCTTCAAAAAATAGCAAGGGTTAAACCCCGGCATCCTGGCCAAATTTGCCCAAATTTGCCCACTGGCCTTGGTCCATCATGGCTTCCTAACCATCCCCATATTATAACTGGCTTCATCACTCTGTCTCCTCTCCATGAATCAGCAGGTGTGTGGTCTGGTGCAATATGGCTGCCGTTGTATCATCCAGGTGGATGCTGCACACTGGTGGTGATTGAGGAGCAGGACCGTGCAGAGACCTTTCGAGAGGCATGTGCTGGTAGTGCGGAACCAGGCAGAAGGGGTGGATCACTAAGTGAAGACAGGGGGCGGGGTGTGGGGGTGATTGGGGTTGTGCGATCGTGAAGTGAAGGGGGGTGGGGTTGAGGTAATTGCGAAGTAAAGAGCGGTGGAGGGGGGGGATTTATTCATTTTGAGGGGGCACTTCTGAGTGTAATTACAAAAAGGGCATGTGCTCTGCAGTAGTTGAGCCCTACCTGTGCACTTGCCTGATGAAGAGAATCCCCCCAGAAATGTGTAGAGCGCTTTAAGTGTCCAGAAAAGCGCTATATAAATATAAGGAATTAATATTATTGAAAGCCAAAAGTTAATTGCAAATGAGGTTATTCCTTTATGTATTAAAGTTCATAGTTTCATTCATTTCAGAATCTGTCAGAGATTTATTCATGGAAACTTTTTTATTTATAAAAAAGATTTATAAATAAAAAATAAAGATTTTAAAATGTGGGCTAAGTTAATAATTGAATCCCAACATTATGTCCGTTGCTTTTGTAACACCCGATACTGGCAACAAAGTTGAGGATCCAAATGCAACGTCTTTATGAACAAGACTAGTCAAGCAGGCAAGCAATGGTCACTAGCAGGAGCAAACAGAAACATAAAGGGCAATCCAGAAGAGTAGTCGGGGTCAAAGGCAAAGAGATCGGTACAAACAGCAAACAGCTTAAACAAACAAGGCGAGGGTGAACAGGCTAGACAAAAGAAAACCACTTCATAATGCTACAGGTTAACAAGACTCAGCACTGTGTGTACAAGTGTGGTGTATAAACAGTCCAGGATATCAGTCCATGATGAGTTACCAGCTGTGTGTGTAATCAGGGGGAATCAGGAACTGGCGTGTGAGTGTAAGGCATGATGGGATTTGTAGTTTGGTAAAGTGGCAGATTTGTAGTTCTCCAGCGATCTGCAACTGCTAGTATACTTTTACATACATAACAGCTAATAAACTTATAGACATCAAATTAAGATTTTATTCCAGAGTTACAAATTAAATGTGTTTAATAGGAAATAATTAGTGAAATATGTCTAAAGACTTTAAATATTCTTTTAAATATTTTAGAAAAAAATATATAAAATGGCCAAATCTCTATTTGTAGAACATATATTTGCGTAAATGTTCATTAATTTTGCTTTAGCTTAGTCTTTATTTCAGAGGTCAGCACAGTGGAATGAACCGCTAACTATTCCAGCAAATGTTTTATGCAGCGGATGCCCTTCCAGCTGCAACTCAGTACTGGGAAACACCCATGCACTCTCATTCACACACACACACACACCCGTACACTACAGCCAATTTAGTTTATTCAATTCCCCTATAGCACGTGTTTGGAACCAGCGACCTTCTTGCTGTGAGGCGACAGTGCTAACTACTGAGCCTCCATGCCACCCTTGTATAAATATTAAATTCATTAATTTTCCTTCGGCTTACTCCCTTTATTCATCAGGGGTCCCCACAGCAGAATAAACCACCAACTTGTCCAGCATATGTTAAACACAGCAGATGTTCTTCCAGCTGGGAAACACCCATACACACACACACACACACACACTCATACACAACGGCCAATTTAGTTTATTCAATTCCCCTTAGGCGCATGTGTTTGGACTGTGGGGCAAACCGGAGCACCTAGAGGAAACTCATGCCAAGACGGGGAGAACATGCAAACTGCATACAGAAATGCCAACTGATCCAGCAGGGACTCAAACCAGCGAGCTTTTTACTGTGAGGCGACAGTGCTAACCACTGAGCCACCTTGTGCAAGGTGTTTGTAATGCAGTGTGTTTGGGGGCAGGACAGTAAATCCGACAGTGTTCTCTCTTCTGGCTGCCGTTATCAGTCTCACACTACTGTTTTCCTCTTTCTGAAAGTCTTGATAACACCATCGTGGAGTTTTTCTGTCATTATTCTAGCTAATAGGATTTTAGAATAATGATTTGTTGTACTCTCCCATTCACTAAGCTCTGAGTTTACCAACTATGACGACTTCTGCTGCTGAGAAACCCGGAAATGTGAAAAGGGTCCATTACAAACAATTACTCACTCCATCCCATAAGTGGTGCCAGACTCCAGGACAGCGAGTAGATCCAGACTATGAGAATAATAATAAGTGTTCGGCGTCCTGATGTCCAGCGGATGGCCTGCAGTGGTTTGGTGATCACAATGTAGCGGTCGATAGAAATGGCCAGAAGGTTGATCATGGATGTGATCCCAAACAGGGCTCCACAGAAGGCGTACATCTTACAGCCTGCATCAAAAACCATAAACATATATAAACAGTTGAAGTCAAATAATTATTCGCCCTCCTGTGAATTTCAGGAGAAAGTCTTATTTGTTTTATTTCAGCTAGAATAGGTCATTAAAATTGTACATTTTTGCAAAACCATGTAAAGGTCAATGTTATTAGCCCCATCAAAGATTTAATTGGGGGATTTAATGGAGTGTATTAAAGATGTTAAAGACTGGACGACCAACAACTAATTCAGACAAAACTGAGTTATTACTTATTGGGCCTAAATCCTGTACACAGCAGTTCTCACAACTCGACCTGCAATTAGAGGGATACAAAGTTCACGTTAGCTCTACTATAAAAGATCTGGGTGTCATATTAGACAGCAATTTAACTCTTGAAAATCATATATCACGTCACAAAAACTGCCTTCTTTCATCTGAGAAATATCACTAAGTTACGAAGTATGATATCCGTCTCAGATGCAGAAAAGCTAGTCCATGCTTTTATGACTACTAGGCTGGATTACTGTAATGCTCTGATTGCTGGTTGTCCAGCATCCTCTATTAACAAACTTCAGCGAGTACAAAATGCAGCTGACAGAGTTCTTACTAGCTCAAGAAAATATGATCATATCACCCCAATTTTATCCTCCTTACACTGGCTGCCTGTTAAGTTATGGATTATTCGTATCCATAATCCTGGACCAGGTTGTATCCTGAGCTAATGCTGTGGTGGTCTTGGAGGAGTGGAGTGCATGAGACTGATTCCTGAAAGACCCCAGTGACAGACGAGTGTCTGCATTGATCCCATGGGCAGCCTGATCACCCCCGGTGACCTACTCACACCTGCAGCTTCTCCACGATGGACATCCAGCATTCTACAGCCTCTGGCACCTAGACTACAGCTCCTACAGGAAGTTTGGCTAGAGGGGAAGAAAATGGTCATGCTCAACTGAGCCTGGTTTCTCTCAAGGTTTTTTTTTTCCCTTCACTTCGTCAGTTGGTGAAGTTTTTTCCTCGCCACTGTCGCCATTGGCTTGCTTGGTTTGGGACTTGTGGAGCTGCACATTGATGGGATTTGCTCTTCAGTGTTTGAACCTTCAGCAAGGAAATTTAAACCACACTTAACTAAACTAAACATCAACTCTGAAAACTGAACTTTACTAAAACTGTTATGTTACAATCTACATTGTAAAAGTGCTATAGAAATAAACTTAAATTGAATTGAATTTTTTACAATGGCTTGCCTAATTATCCTAACTTTAACCTAATTAACCTAGTTAAGCCTTTAAATGTCACTTTAAGCTGAATACTAGTATCTTGAAGAATATCCAGTCTAATATTATGTGCTGTCATCATGACATCAGTTATTAGAGATGAGTTTTTTAAACTATTATGATTAGAAATGGGCTGAAAAAATATTTCTGTTAAACAGAAATTGGGAAATAAAACATACAGGGGGGCTAATAATTTAAGTGGGCTAATAATTCTGAGTTCACCTGTTCATAATAAATACACTACCTGACAAAACTCTTGTTGCCTATTCACGTTTTAGGAACAACCAATAATAACTTGACTTCTAGTTGATCATTTGATATCAGAAGTGTCTTATATGAAAGTCAAAGGCCTCTAGATTCTGCTTATTTGAGCACAATAAAATATGATCATGTCTTGATGTTGAATGATTTCATTAGGACAGTAAGGTCTGACTCTGCTTAGACTAAAGTCTCATCACTGAACCTTCAATAATGTCCAGTATAGAATATAAAGTCATGCTGCAGTGGAAACAGAATGAATATTGTGTCTGACTCCATCATGAGCTTGGAGGACTGCATCCATACATCTCTGAATGACTCAAATCACGCATTAATAAAGTCATCTGGAATGGAGAAGAAAGCATTCTTGCAGGACTCCCAGAGTCTTCAATTCATCTCCAACGCCTCCTCCTTCATCTTACCCTAGATATGCTCAATAATGTTCAAGTCTGGTGACTGGGCTGGCCAATCCTGGAGCACCTTGACCTTCTTTGCTTTCAGGAGCTTTGATGTGGAGGCTGAAGTATGAGAAGAAGCACTATCCTGCTGGAGAATTGTCCCTCTCCTGTGGTTTGTAATGTAATGGGCAGCACAAATGTCTTGATACCTCAGGCTGTTGATGTTGATCATCTACTCTGCAGATCTCTCGCACGCCCCCATACTGAATGTAACCCCAAACCATGATTTCTCTTTCACCAAACTTGACTGGTTTCTGTGAGAATCTTGGCTCCATGCTGGTTCCAGTAGGTCTCCTGCAGTATTTGTGATGATTGAGATGCAGTTCAACAGATGATTCATCAGAAAAATCCAATTTTCCAAATGATCAACTAGAAGTCAAGTTATTATTTGTTGCTTTTACAACTGGCATCGACGACAAGACTTTTGTCAGGTAGTATGTATATTAATACACACACATATATTATGTCAAAAACTTTTATTTTGGATGCAAATTTTCAAGATTAATCTTCATGCTAATGTAGATTAAAACAGACCTGAGGTGCATTTTAAGGCTTGAAATGTCAGAATTGGGAGATTTTTCTCATCAGCTAAACTTGGTTTTGAAAAAATAAGAGCTATTATAGGATGTTGTTTTGTTTGATGTCTTTCATTAAGAATGTTCAGGTGTTTGTACTGGAAGTGTGTGTGTGTGTGTGTGTGTGTGTGTGTGTGTGTGTGTGTGTGTGTTTTTGTGACATATCATGAAACAAATCTGTATAATGACACAAGTATTACAAGAAGGTGGTCAATTGTGAGGACATTGCTGATTATTTGCACATTGCTTGTACTGTGAAACATAATGTGCCCTTTGTGATTATTTGGATGCTATGTTGCTTTAATTAGTATTAGTCATTCCAAATAAAATAATCATGTGTGTGTGACGTGGATACGTGGAGGAATGGGAAGTCAGTTACCCATTTCCCCGAACACCCACTCCTTGTACATGCAGTTGATGAAGAAGATGGGTGACTGAGTGATGGCCATGAGGAAGTCACTCACGGCCAGATTCATGATGAAGTAGTTTGGAGGCGTCCGCAGCTTCTTGTTACTGAAACACAAAACACATTTTACAACACTACAGTTGGTGGATTAGTGTGATTTCACCAAGCAGGACATGATATTGGATTAACATTCATGTTGGTCTTCAGATCAGCTGTTCTTCAGATTTAGGGGATACATTTACAGTTTATGTTAAGTTTAGGCTTACAATGACACTGTAAAAAGCAATTTGTTTACTTTAAGAAAAGTGAGTAAACTCTTTGCTTTTAAAGCGATTAATTGACTTTAAAAACTGAGTAAACTAAGTCAATGAATTATGTTTATAACTCAAGTCAAGTCAACTCAACAGCTTTACTCACTTTCTTAAAGTGTCCTTGTCCTTTTTAAGGCAACGGGTTTATTGGCTTTATTCAAGTTAATAACTAATCACTTTTTACAGTGTATGAGGTATGTGCTTCAACATCATTTTCTTTTCGGCTTAGTCCCTTTATTAATCTGGGGTCGCCACAGCGGAATGAACCACCAACTTATCCAGCACATGTTTTACGCAGCGGATGCCCTTCCAGCTGCAATCCATCACTGGCTAACATCCATACACACTCATACAGTATGGACAACTTAGCATACCCATTTCACCTATAGCGCACATCCTTGGACTTGGAAACCGGAGCACCCGGAGGAAACCCATATTAACACGGGGAGAGCATGCAAACTCCACACAGAAATGCCAACTGGCCTATCCGGGACTCGAACCAGCGACCTTCTTGCTGTGAGGCAATCGGGCTACCCACTGCACCACTGTGACACCCCACTTTACTAATTTTACCATTTTTTTAAGGAATAATTTAGAGTTAGGGTTGGGTTTAGGGTTAGAGAATGGGTACAGATTATATTTTTAAACAGAAATTATGTTCCTGGTCAACATAAATATTAATCCAGAATCGCATTCTAGTTGGCAAAATCACACCCAACATGGTTGGTGAACATACAAAGATGCCGTCTATGTTTTGAGGAATATGAACCCAATTTTTTCATACTTCTGACAATATTTGTCAAGTAGACATACAATTCTAAAGTAGTAGAGGAAGTTTGGTAATATGTTATATGATTTTAGTCTCTAAAAACAATAAACAAACACATTACTTGTGAATTGCTGTAGCAAAGTACTGCTTACGACTTTCCTTGTTGCAAATGAATAGATAAATATTGCTCAGTAATATCTATCAAAAATCAAATCACCAGGTATGAAAGCTACACATTTTAAGCGTTCAAATGACATGTAGGTTGTTTTGTGCTTAGACTATAATATTATGGATTAAAACTGTAAGCTCAAACGGTCCCACAGGTTGTAGGGTGACAGTAAATGTGTTTTAAAGGTGCCCTCTAAAGAAAATTTGGGTATACCTAAGCATATTTGAATAATATGAGATCAGTATATGGAAATGGGCACACTGATACCCAGACACCATACTTTGCTGTTTCTTATGTAAATTACATGAGTGTAAAACCCAGGTAGACAAAAGACCAATCAGAACACAAAGCTAACACAAATTCAGCCAATCACATGGCAGAAACTCAATGCATTTAGGGATGTAGACATGGTCAAGACGATCTGCTGTAGTTCATAGCGAGCCTCAGAATAAAAGAAAGTTGATTTAAGTGACTTTGAACGTGGCATGGTTATTGGTGCCAGACAGGCTGGTCTGAGTATGTCAGAAACTGCTGATCTACTGGGATTTTCACGCATAACCCTCTCTAGGGTTTACAGAGAATGGTCAGACAAGGGGGAAATATCCAATGAGCGCCAGAGGTCAGAGGAGAATGGCCAGACTGGTTCCAGCTGATAGAAAGAAAACAGTAACTCAAATAAGCACTCGTTACAACCGAGGTCTGCAGAAGAGCATCTCTGAACACACAACATGTCCAACCTTGAAGCAGATGGGCTACAGCAGCAGAAGACCACACCGGGTGCCGCTCCTGTCAGCTAAGAACAGGAAACTGAGGCTACAATTCACACAGGCTCACCAAAACTGGACAATAGAAGATTGGAGAAACGTTGCCTGGTCTGATGAGTCTCCATTTCTGCTGACACATTCGGATGGTCGGCTCAGAATTTGTAGTCAACAACATGAAAGCATGGATCCATCCTGTCTTGTGTCAACGGTTCAGGCTGGTGGTGGTGGTGTAATGGTGTGGGTGATATTTTCTTGGCACACTTTGGGTCCATTAGTACCAATTGAGCATCGTGTCAATGTTACAGCCTACCTGAGTATTGTTGCTGACCATGTCCATCCCTTTATGACCACAGTGTCTCCATCTTCTGATGGCTACTTCCAGCAGGATAACGCACCATGTCATAAAGCGTGAATCATCTCAGGCTGGCTTCTTGAACATGACAATGAGTTCACTGTCCTCAAATGGCCTCCACAGTCACCAGCTCTTAATCCAATAGAGCACCTTTGGGATGTGGTGGAACAGGAGATTCACATCATGGATGTGCAGTCGACAAATTTGCAGCAACTGCGTGATGCTATCATGTCAATATGGAGCAAAATCTCTGAGGAATATTTCCAGTACCTTGTTGAATCTACTCCATGAAGGATTAAGGCAGTTCTGAAGGCAAAAGAGGGTCCAACTCGGTACTAGTAAGGTGTACCTAATAAAGTGGCCAGTGAGTTTATATCATGCTGTGTATGTGTGTGTGTCTGTCTGTGAGAGCTGCGCGTCAGAGCGGAACTCATTAATATTCATGACCATTCCAAATATGGTCAATGAGGACATTCTGATTTAAGCATATGAGCATATAAAACCATTTTGGAAATTTTTTTTAACTTGACTAAACCACATACCTATTATGTAGATATCAGAGAACAATGTAACTTATTGAACCAATGCAGTATATGGCACCTTTAAATAACATTAAATCAAAGGTGTCTCATGGGAACTGATCTGCAGTCCGGCAAAAGTGTTATTGATTGTCATTCCCTCTATACATTAGCTGAACTAATTCACTTTGACCAACCAAACATATGCGTCATTTCAAGCACTTGTAAACCTTTAATGCACTTAAGCTCTGCTTTAACCCTGTGCAAACCAACATACTTTATCGAACCGAGTAATATTGGAAATAAAACCTTTTAATGTACCTTTAGACTAAATATTTTTAAGTTTTTGGATAATACTATAGCTTATGTCACAATTAAAGGTATTAACAAACTATTAACTAACACTGCTAGCCTAATAAACTACTACTTATCTGCTTATTAATAGTAAGATAAAAGTTAGGTTTGGATTTTGGCTAGGGTTATGGATGCAGAATAAGATCATACTTTATAAGTACTAATGAACAGTTAATATCTTAATAATACGCAGGTAATAAGCCAGTAGTTAATAGCATGAATTGTGACCTAAACTATAGTGTTACCTATTCTTGTTATTCTGTGTTTCTGCGACCACAAATACTGAAAGCTTTCTCCGATGGTGCGCTGGAAGCTGGAATACAAAAATGCATGTTGAATTACATGTTTGCTATTGCTTAATGAATTATTTACTGTGTGCAGTTATTAAAGTGTTACCAAATTAAATCTTACTTATGTAAAAACATACACTTAACATACCCTACTACTTATTCCTGTGAGACATTGTACAGCATGCAGATTGTGTGCAACAGATTTATTGCATATCAAATATGACACAGTAGGTTTTCTGATTCACTGTTTTCTCTTAATGCATGCACATGGTTAAAACACTAATAGAAACTTGCATATTTTGATGGTGTTATAGGTTCACTGGTTTACTGCGTGACAATCATTGTGATTGCACAACACCCCATTAATCCTATACAGTCGCAGTTCACACAATTTCATCTGACTGAGAGTCTCCTAGCTTCACCTGCTGAAACCCTGACTCTCATTTAGTAGGCATTATGTGTCCTCGAGTATGCTGAAAAAAAAACAGTGCAGAGAAAACACTGAACTGACAAACAGACGAGCGTCATACTTTACCAGAATGAGTCTGAGCGATTCTCAGTCAGGCAGAAAATCCACACGTATGATGATAATGACGTCTAGTTATTACTGTAAGAGACATGACTTAATGATGGGAGGGAGGTGGATTTCACCTTTGTACACATATTGGTCAATATTAATATGCAAATGCATGCTTGCACAATTAACATTACAGTATGTTGATTTTCTTTTTTTGAAGGATCCGTCAGTGCAAATATCATCTTGTAAATATTGGTTGCATCTGTTCACATGAGTTATAACTACACCAGTTAATTGTACACTTTACAATAACAGCACAAGATTAATGATTTACTTGTGTAAGCTAAACGTTACTTTATTACGAGCTAATGAGGAGTTCATCAAGAACTACACTGTAAAAAAAAATGCTGGGTTCATGCATTATGCTATCATGTCAATATGGAGCAAAATCTCTGAGGAATATTTCCAGTACCTTGTTGAATCTACTCCATAAAGGATTAAGGCAGTTCTGAAGGCAAACGAGGGTCCAACACGGTACTAGTAAGGTGTACCTAATAAAGTGGCCAGTGAGTGTATATCATGCTGTGTATGTGTGTGTGTCTGTCTGTGAGAGCTGCACGTCAGAGTGGAACTCATTAATATTCATGACCATTCCAAATATGGTCAATGAGGACATTCTGATTTGAGCATATGAGCATATAAAACCATTTCTGGAGATTTTTTAAACTTGACTAAACCACATACCTATTATGTAGATATCGGAGAACAATGTAACTTATTGAACCAATGCAGTATATGGCACCTTTAAATAACATTAAATCAAAGGTGTCTCATGGGAACTGATCTGCAGTCCGGCAAAAGTGTTATTGATTGTCATTCCCTCTATACATTAGCTGAACTAATTCACTTTGACCAACCAAACGTATGCGTCATTTCAAGCACTTGTAAACCTTTAATGCACTTAAGCTTACAAGCTAAACGTTACTTTATTCATCAAGATCTACACTGTAAAAAATGCTGGGTTGCACACAATCGATTTGTGTTAGGACAACAAAGTAATTAAGTAAACTTCATTCATTTTCTTTTCGGCTTTATTAATCTGGGGTCGCCACAGCGGAATGAACCGCCAACTTATGTTTTACGCAGCTGATGCCCTTCCAGCTGCAACCCATCACTGAGAAACACACTTAATCACACACATACACTACGACAAATTTAGCTTACCCGATTCGCCTCTACCACATGTCTTTGGAAACCAGAGCACCCGGAGGAAACCCACGCCAACAAGGGGAGAACATGCAAACTCCACACAGAAACGACAACTGACCCAGCAAAGGCTCGAACCAGCGACCTTCCTGCTGTGAGGTGATCGTGCTACCCACTGCTCCATCGTGACACCCATTAAATTTACTTAGATTTAACAAATTTAAGTTTATTGAACATAAAACAATTAAGTTGTCCCCCCACAATTGATCTGTTTCTTCCGTTTCCAAATTGTGTTGTTTCAGCTCAATTAACTTATTTTAATAAGCAGTTTAAGAACTTGTGTAACTAAAACATGAGTCACATGAGCTGGTGTGTGAATAATGGCTACCTTAATTACTTGTTAGTACATGGTTGTTAACTCATGTATTACAGTTTTTCTCAGTGGCTTTGGTGCATTTCTCACAACACTATTTACATTTGCACAACAGTTCCTGCATTTCTCAAAACAATTAGTCATTTGTGCACAGCATAGTAGCCGTTTCTCATTCCTTAAAGCAAATTGCAAATGCTTTTGCATCAACTGCTTTCATATAACTCTCTGCTGTTTATAACATTATCATCTGCTTATGTCATGTCAGTCAAAATGAACTAAACTTGTGAATGCTGAATAGTCATTCCATAAAAAACTAGTAGTCCTCATCTCATTACTGCAGTCATTACATACACTGTACATACAATTTTATGTGACATGTATGCCATACTGAAAGCAGTTTACCTCAGATCTTAAAAATAAAATAAACATATTGAACTTAAAACCAACATATATCAGCCACCCAGTGTGTACTGTTATTAACGTTAAAGAGATTTAATATGTATTAATTCGATTCTAAACCTTACCATTTTGTTGGAGTGCAGAGCACTTTTCTGTGCTTCTGAATGCATGTTGTGTTGTGTCTGGTGTGAACAGTCAAATTGTTTGTCGCAGGAATCTTGTCTTGTAGTTATCCAAAATAACAAAGTCCACTAAAGGAGGTCAAGCCTTCTCATTTATGGCTCCTAAACTCTAAAATAGCCTTCTTGTTAGGCTCAGACACACTCTCTCAGTTCAAAACTAGATTAAACACTGATCTTTTTAGTAAAGCATACAAAATGCATCACATAACTGTAGGATGCAGTTTAATTTAACTCTTCAAATGCATTCTTAAACACTACATTAATATATTGTGCATATAAATTATGAACAGCAACTACGCTCATTTTTGCAATTATGTAATATCATCTATAACATGCATATATACATTATATATATATATGTTTTTCTTTTTGGAAAAACATTATATACTGTATAACAGTTGGTAAACTACTTTTATATACTGCCAAGCCTATACAGAACTCCTAATCTAATGATGTGCAACTCTTGTGAAGCTGCTTTGGATTGATCATTTATTTAAAAAGCTCTTTACAAGTAAACTTGAATTGACTCGAATATTTCAGAAAGCAGGTTGCTTTCCCTTAATTTTGATGGGGGTTTTTTTAGCAAACAAAAGATTTGGGTCAGATTAATAAAATGGCAATTTAGATGAATCTCCTACAAGCGTCAGTGGGAGTGTGAAGTTCTCTATGTGATCCAACAATGAATAAATCAGAGAGGACAGACACAGCACATCATTTACATAATGATCAACACACAAAACTATTTGACTGATAAATCGAAGGAATTGCCTATATTGTAAGCCTTAATAAATCACATTGCATGATTCTAATGATGAAAAACTTATTCTTTTTTAAACCAAGAAGGTTTATGCTGGTAAGCTGTGAGTAAATATGACTAAATACCTTGAGTCATTGTTTTGGTAGTAAAATAGCATGGCACAAATCATTTACCGCATGCAATGACTGATTTGCATTTATAGAATAAGCATAAACATTATGAGCTTGTCAAAGCATAATTCATAAATTCAGTCCTGCACACAGTGAGGTTAACAGATGATGGAATGAATTAAAAAGCTTGGTAAAGAGGTCAGACATTGATTCCTGCTATGTGAAGTGGCTCTGCTAAATCAAACAGTGCTGTTTCTGCCTCCTGATAATGGAGAAACTGAAGGTTAGTTCTCCTCTTCCACACAGTCATGTGCCACTCTCACCTTTGCCCCCTCGACCCTGCAGGCCAGCATGTGCATCTCATTAATTACGCTTAAAAACATCCAGCTTTATTTGCATTCAGTGTGCAGTGTTATATAATTGCATGGCTTCATTTGATCACATTATGCAATCACACTGTTAGCGGACCACTGCAAACAGCAGCTCCTTTACACAACATTTTATAATTAGTCCTTCTTTGTGAATATATTTATTGGATTTTCTAATATAGACTTACACAAAAGTCACGGTTTCGGTCAAAAAGATTACTAGCCCTCCTGTAAAATATTGTCTTTCAAATATTTCCTGATTTCTGTTTCAACACACTATATTTACAATACCCTATATTCAGTATGTATAGTGTGTATTTATACATTTATACTATATTCTAGTGATGTAACGGATCACAGATCTCACAGATCGGATCACATTATGGTTTTTTAGTCACCGGTCGGACCGTTTTTTAGATCAGCCAAAAAAGGGAGGAGATAAATGTATTTTGCTTTCCATTTATTACGAAAACAGCACTGCAAGACACTTTTGCTTTTAACAAACAGAACTGAGAACCTGTCATTTTATTTAAACTAACATGAAGAAATAATCAGCTGAATAAAAACAAACTGTAAAATATTCATTGCTGTGAAAAATGCACTGTTGCTACTACTGTTGCTAATAACGCTAAATGTAGAAATGTCTCATCTTCAATAAATGATTCAGTTCTTCACTCATAAAACTTCATGTTTCATTGCAGGATGATCATTGTTGTAGAATTATTCAGTGGCATATTTGTAATAGCTGGTTGTCGCCACCTATTGGTTTAAAAATGTAACTGCTGCCTACAACTTTCATTTTTGAGCGTCAAGTTAAACGCATTTGACGATGATTTTAAACTTCAGCTTAAACATCAGTGGTTTTATCTAAGCTATACACTGTTCTTCCAGTACTTCTGTGTTATTTGACTGTTTGTAACTCCATAACTCAAAAGACTACAGCCTGAATCTCTTGATTTTTGCGTTTGTCAAACACAGATTTGAATGCAGCGATTGGAAGGATTAATAAACATATGCAAATCACCATCATTTATAATTTATATTGTGTGGGTGTTGAGATTCTGATCTTTGAATGGTTAATCGTGCAGCTTACACTGAATGCACTATTCCAGGCTAAACAAGTAGTGAGAGAAAACACCTTTAATAACCTTAGAAACCCAGCACATCCCCAATAACCCACCACAACTTCTTCCGTCATCATTATATTTTACAAGAAAAGCCTAAATGCTTTCATACACATGATCTGAATAACACGAAAGACGATCTCTCTGCAATCGTTACACATTTAGGATTAATCTACAAGTAAGAAAAAGTTATTAATTGGCAGGCCACGTGAGTTCCGAACCGTGGGTTATGATCTGAACGAATCATGGATCAACCGCGATCTGTTACACCCCTACTACATTCAATACATTTAACACAGTATCTTCTATAATGTCTTTTATTCTGGGGAAAGTCCTAATTCTTTTAGTTTGAAAAATAAATTCTCAGAACAACTTTACAGTAGTCAATATTATTAGCCCCCTTGAGAATATATATATTTTCGATTGTCTACAGAACAAACCACTGCTGTCCAACAACATGCCTAATTAGCCTATTTATTCTAATTTAAAGGGAACCTATTATGCAAAATTGTCTATGAGGGGTTTAAACAATTGTGTGTCAGAAGTGAATATAACCAGCTTCTAATGGTAAACTTTAATTAATTACACCACTAGATTAATTAAGTGTAATTGCAGGAACACTTTGACATTTTCCCTTTGTACGTGTGATCAGAGGGGGAAAGCCCCGCCCACTAGTGACCATCTCTCCCTCATTAGCATAGGATGTTAGTCTTGTTTTGAAATTGCCGCTATGCTGACACACAGGCATTTGTAGCTCCGTTACTCTTTTGAAAAGAGCACAATCTCATTTGAATTTAAAGCGTGGTATTGTTTTGTGGTATTCATAAAATATTGACCAGTTTTGGGGTCACGTTTGATACAGGTTTGGCACAACAAGAATAAAAATTTTCCTCTTTAGTTTGAACAGGCAGAAGGTTGTGTCACAATTAGCTACAGAACTGAAATGCGGCGTTCACACTTAGACACGGCTTACGTGAATAAATCATGCTATCCGCACATAAATAGACGTGTTTATACACAAATTCACTTTACAATAGGCGCAGCTTCTGTCCAAGAAAGTTTCATTGTTAAATGGCTATCATGGATTTTATTGAGATTTTTTTGCTGTGCTTTATGTGCTTTAGGAAGGCTGATAAACAGTGTCGATTCATTCGGCACCGTGTCTGAGTCCACTAGATCCTTTCAGAGGTGCAGCAGCTCTGTGAGTTTATCAGCTCCTCCAGAAACTATACCTGGATGATGGAGGCTTTCAGGGGTGCTTCAGACTGAGCCAAACCCAGTTTGATAAGCTGTTGTCTGGTGCCGGCAGAAGGATTTTCCTTTGGGATATCAACAACAGGCACTTCATCATTGGTTACCTGATTGGTTATGCAGTGCAAATGTCCAATAAAGTTCAGATTTTCCAACATGAGCAATTCGTGCAATTCACTCATCAAACTTTCAAAGGCACATCATTTGCACAAAATGCGTAATTCGCGGCACCTCAATAACGTCGTAGGATGTCTACTCATGTCTTTGCATTGACTTATCTTGTAAATCACTCGCGCTTAACTTCATACTCGTCTGGTGTGAACGCAGCATAACGCTTTTTGCGATTCTAAAAATAAATTGAATAATGAAAAAACTTTATAATTAAGAGACTTACAAAGGTTGAGCACAAACCACTTCTAAAACAAACAGAAAAACATTAACTGTGCATTAAATTTAAGATTCAGTAAGCTTCAAAACTGAAATCTCTTTTAATAAAAGCGCTAGCATAAAACTAACAGGTTCATTGAGAAAATGTGCCCAGGGCTACATTTTTGAGAATCGAGAAATACAGTTGAAGTCATAATTATTAGCCTACTGAATTATTAGCCCCCTGTTTATTTTTTTCCCACAATTTCTGTTTAACAGAGAGAAGATTTTTTTCTAAACATAATAGTTTTAATAACTCTTTCCTAATCACTGATTTATTTTCTCTTTGCCATGATGACAGTAAATAATATTTGACTAGATATTCTTTAAGACACTTCTATACAGTTTAAAGTGACATTTAAAGGCTTCACTAGGTTAATTAGGTTAACTAGGCAGGTTAGGGTAATTAGGCAAGTTATTGTATAATGATGATTTGTTCTGTAGACTATCGAGAAAAAAAATAACTTAAAGGGGCTAATAATATTGACCTTAAAATGGTTCTTAAAAAATAAAAAAACGGCTTTTATTCTAGCTGAAATAAAACAAATAAGACTTTCTCCAGAAGAAAGAATATTATCAGACATACTGTGAAAATTTCCTTGCTCTGTTAAACATCATTTGGGAAATATTAAGAAAAGGAAAAAATAAATAAATAAATCAAAGGGGGGCTAATAATTTTGACTTCAACTGTATGTGCTCATGGGTACATATGACTGCATTTTGTGTGTAAAACTAATGCTACGGTGTGGTACAACTGACTGCTTACCTCCAAATGGACGGCTATTCTGGCATATAGTTTGTTTGGTACTGTAGCTCACCATGTATGGTGTCAGATTTGGGACGCAGAGTGGAGGACCAGGATTCGAGGTGATAAAAGCATGCAGTCTCTTCTAGTTTGCTTTTGAAAACACTATCGGTTGGGTTTAAAGTCCTCATGAACCGGAAGCTGCGTTTGTTTGTTTTTCGAGACATGGAATTTTAAATGAGAAAACAGTGGGCGTGGCTTGTTTTTTTTTGTACTGCGAGCTGATTGGATGTATTAAAGTACACTGATGAAAATGATGTCTGCAAAACTGTTGCAAACAATTTATTGTGTTGAATTTAAACAAACAAATTAAATTTAATACAATTCTACTTAATTTGTTTGTTTTAATTCAGCCCAAAGAAATTGTTTACAGCCACTTAACGTAAAAAAAAATTGAGTAAATCCAAGGAATCATCTCTGAATGATTTTTTTTCAGTGTTGGCATTTCATTCAGAAAGATGGGGCAAAGGGTTTGGGGAGAGTTACTACAACCTAACAGACTCCTCCTCCTCACCATTTCTGTTTGATGTCAAAACTGACAGCTGGAGGGGCGTGGTTAAGTGTGTTAGCCACTCCCAATACCAAAGACAGCCCTAATCTGAGAATTGAACTTAAACCATTAGGAAGTGCAGTTTCAGACTTTAATTTTACATTACAATGACCATGTTTTTTGTTTTATTTTCTCAATGAGATGCACGGATGAATTGTTCAGCACAAAACTAGCAATGTGAGCTAACAACATCAATATGGTTAGTTTTGATTTCATGTGTACTTTCAGCAAAGGGGTGTGTTGATCAGTCGATATCAAGCTGATATATTATGCACGACAAGCTGAAAAAATGTTAAGATTGGTAAAAGTGTACACAGCACCCTCTGGTGGATTAACGAGAAATGGCACGTATGAGAAATGTCCCCCTGTAACATATTTCAAGATGTGCACAGTGGCCTCAAGTGGATATGTGAAAAACTGCAAGCAGACATAGCCCGGCGTACATATTTCTCGATTCTCAAAAATGTGGCCCTGGGCACATAAAACAGTTTGAGACGGCGTGAAGGAATAAATCAGCTTCTATGTTTGCTGTATTTGCACTATATATAATCAATATTTGAATGCACACAGACTCTAACCTTTAGCACTCACCAAAGAGTGTTTTAGTCTTTTGAGGATCTGTAAGAAATCATCATGGGGCTGAGGAGAGTAGCCACTTCTCTAAGAGTGAGAAATGAACTAAATGTAAAAAGTGTGTCGGAAGCCCTGGAGAGTTTAGACTGAAGCATCAGATATCGGACAGAAAGAGTTACACTCACTGAACCTGAAAACCTGAAAGACCTGAGACTCTGTAGCCTGGTATCATTCAGAGGCTCAAACTGAGGGGGAAATCGCCGGTTTAGTAAAGATTCTGAAATGTAAATCAGTGGCATATTTATTACAGTACAGCAGGCTACTTGATCGTCATTTATATGTCTTAGTAAGATGATATTGAATTGCCTATAGTTCTATGATCACAGATTAGTTTCAAAATATATAATGCAATGCAATGCAGGCAGCATGGTGGCTCAGTGGTCAGGTTGCTGATTTGAGTCCCAGGTCAGTTGGCGTTTCTGTGTGGAGTTTGCATGTTCTCCCTGTGTTGGCGTGGGTTTCCTCCGGGTGCGCCGGTTTCCCCCACAGTTTAAACACATGCTCTATGGGTCAATTAGATGAACTACATTGGCCGTAGTGTGTAAGTGTGTGTGTGTGAATGAGTGTGTATGGGTGTTTTCCAGTACTGGATTGCAGCTGTAAGGGCATCTGCTGCATAAAACATATGCCAGAATAGTTGGCAGTTCATGCCGCTGTGGCAACCCCTGATAAAAAGGGGGCTAAGCCAAATGAAAATGAATGAACGAGTGATAAAAAAAGAGCAAAACCTCAAGCTGAAACTAGCTGAAGTTGGACATTAGTACAGTTACATCAAAAGACCTTTAACTTAATCAGAAAGTCTGAACTCTGTTTTTGTTAAACTGCATTAATAATATGCATGATTTTATTATAAAAATATATATTAAAAAACATAACAGTGTTATATATTTTGCTGATTTATGCACTTACATTATCACAAATATTTGGAAGAATGTACAATTGCAATTCTCTCGTTTAGCTTTATTACTATACTATCATTATAATAAGTGTTGAAGACTTTATTCTTCCTTCAACCTGATTTCTGCAGGAGTGCTGTACGATGATAAAGACCACAACTCCCATGATTCCACACTCAGTCATGACATTATCAAACTACGCCTTTGTTTATTGTAAACATGGGCCCTCTAGTGGTGAAAAATACATGATGTGCCTTTAAACATGTTTGACTGAAATTTAAAATGAACACTACAGAACAGCCAGCAACCTTTGTTCCTTTTCACACTAATGATATTTACAGGGACATATTATTAATGATTAAAGGATTATTTTCCTGCAGTTCTTCACACAACACCAAACAAACACCACAAAACAACGTAAAACTTTATGATTCATAATGAAGACGTTTACCTCTCATATCTATCTCCAAATAGACCAATTTTCTGCTGTGGTCAGTTTGCTTATAGTTCAATTTGTGCAGTGTTGTGATTCAGAGCACTTGGGTTCAAGTGAGGGGAAGCACACTTCCACAAAAAAAATATGAAAACATTGTAAAACTAAGGTAAAACTACATGCTTGCAGTGCAATTTTTTCTTATGTCTGCTTTTGAAAACACTAGTGGTTGGGTTTAGCTCAGCGGTTTGCTAGCTGATCTGTTTAACAAGCTCCGCTTTCTCATGGACGTGTGCAAGAAGGACGTGTATCTGAAATGTACAACAAAAAACATACCCTACGTAATGATTTTTAGATTCACAAAAATGTAGACAGCGCCCTCTGTTGGATTTGTCATCTTAAACGTGCAACGAAACGTACCTGGAATAGCGTAATTTATGTTTTACAAAAAATGTAGGCTGAGGTGCATATTTCTAATGAACCTGGGTTGATTTTCGCTCTTGATAACATTAATATAGTCACGAGTAGTGACGAGATAAAGCATTCAAGGCAACAGTAACATGAGCGTCCATGTTTAAATTTATTTGCCATTGGCAAAGCATTGTGTCTGAAGAAGCTGTAGTTTCTCCACTGTCATCCTCTGTTACTGAAGGCAAACTGTCCCTCTTAGCAAAGACTAAAATAGCCCTATCAGTGAAAAACCATGTCAAGACTACAGCACACAAATAATTAAAACAAATGGCAGAAAATCAGCAGTGATCCTGCATATCAGAATGATTTATGAAGTATCACTCAACACTGAATCATCTTCCTATATCAACATGATCTCTGAACGATCATAACACTATGTTAACACAATCAATTTTTACATCACAGAAGTGCATTTTAGTAAATCAGAAGTACCTAAAGAAGGTGTATCAAATGAAGATTTATGAATTTATGAATCAGGATTTAAGAAGAATCACGTGACACTGAATCATCAAACTGCATCAAAATGATCTCAGAACTATCCTGACACACAAAACACTGCAGTAATGATGCTGAACAATCAGTTTTAACATCCCAGCAATGAAATATTTGCGTATCTAAAGAACTCTTACTATACTCTTACTTATCATAACATAATCCCAGGAACAAATTATTTGTAAAAATCTATGAGTACCAGAATCTAAAGGCGTATCAGATCAAGATTTATGTATTTATGAATCAGAATCAGGATTTATGAAGAATCTCACAACACAAAATGATCTCAGAACTGTCATGTTTGTGGATCTTTTTGTTTTTCTTGCATGTGTGTGTGTGTGTGTGTGTGTGTGTCTTGTTTGGGTTCTTCACCGCGTGGTGTATGTGTGTATGTGTTTACATTCATCAGCTGGGTGGTCACGTGTTTTGTCGCTACTCTCAACGCACAGGTGTTTGTTATCAGTAGGGCCAGACAGAATCTGCAGACGTTTTTTGCTATTTCTGCTGAGAATTTTGGTAAAAATCTGCGGATTTCTGCGAAATTATTTTGGGAGTCTCATAACTAAAACCTTAATATGTTAAATAAAAAATAATATTTTTTTAAACCTGTATTTAATGTTTAAAATGCAAATCCAATTAGATTAACTGTAAATAGTTAACTTTAAGTAAATAAACAGAATTAATGATGGGCTAAAAATCTGCGGAAATCTGCGGAAAATTGGCAGAAAATCTGCGGAATTTTGCGCACGCAGATTCCGTGTGGGCCTAGTTATCAGTCACAGCTGATGTGCGTTAAGCACGCTATATATGTTTAGTGTTTTGTAGTTAGCATTATCAGTTTGTTGTTGTTCACTCCTGTGTCTGCTTCTGTTAGACTCTCTCGCTCGCTTTGGTGGAGGCTCTCCGTCATAACCTGTGTCTTTTGGCCCTTACGCAAGTCTCCGTCTCTTTGATGTTGTTACTACTGCCTGCTCTGAAGACTACATTATCTGTGAGAGACTTCACCTCATATCCTTTTCTCTAATGAACTTTATCATGGGTAAACTTGATGATTTCCTTGAGAGCGGCTTCTTAGCGTGACCTTCCCCTTCCCTCGATATCTGGTGAGATGTCCATGAGAGACTGCTATACAACATTGGTTCACGGATGAACCTTCATCGCTGTTTGGCGTGTCGTATTCTGGTGTGAGCATCCTTGCCCTTCGCTATATCTGGTGAGCTCTATACCAGTTGTGACTCTTTAAATACATCATCTTGTTTTCACTTGCATTTAGGTCTCCTGCGTATATCATTGTGACAAGAACGATCCTGTGACACAAAACACTGCAGTAATGATACTGAACAATTAGTTTTTACATCCCAGTAATGAAGTATTTGCATAGTAGGAGTACCTAAAGAACTCTTATTATACCTATTATGTATCAAAATGATCTCAGAAAGATCATAACAGTAGAGTAATGATGCTGAACAATCAGTTTTTACATCACAGAAGTAAATTTCTGTAAATCAGAACTACATAAAGAAGGTATCAGATCAGATTTATGGATTTATGAATCAGGATTTAAGAAGAATCACGTGACACTGAATCATCAAACTGCATCAAAATGATCTCAGAAAGATCCTGTGACACAAAACACTGCAGAATGATGCTGAACAATCAGTTTTAACATCCCAGCAATGAAATATTTGCATCGTAAGAGTACCTAAAGAACTCTTATTATACTTAAAAGTATTAAAATTATCTCAGAATGATCATAACACTGCAGTAATGATGCTGAACAATCAGTTTTTACATCTCTGGAACAAATTATTTGTAAAAATGTATGAGTACCAGAACCTAAAGAAGGCGTATTAAATCAAGATTTATGTAATTATGAATCAAAATCAGGATTTATGAAGAATCTCACAACACAAAATGATCTCAGAATGATCCTGTGACACAAAACACTGCAGTAATGATGCTGAACAATCAGTTTTTACATCCCAGCAATGTAATATTTGCATAGTAAGAGTACTGTAAGAGTACTTAAAGAACTCTTACTATAACTAAAAGTATTAAAATGATCTCAGAACGATCATAACACTGAAGTAATGATGCTGAACAATCAGTTTTACATCACAGAAGCACGTTTTAGTAAATCAGAAATACCTAAAGAAGGTGTATCAGATCAAGATTTATGTATTCATGAACCAGAATCAGGATTTATGAAGAGTCTCACAACACAAAAATGGTCTCAGAATGATCCTGTGACACAAAATACTGCAGTAATGAAGCTGAACAATCAGTTTTTACATCCCAGCAATGAAATAACTGTATAGTAAGAGTACCGAAATAACTCTTATTATACTTAAAGGTATTAAAATGGTCTCAGAAAGATCATAACAGTGGATTAATGATGCTGAACAATCAGTTTTACATCACACAACTACCGAAAGAAATTGTATCAGATGAAGATTTATGTATTTATGAATCAGGATTTAAGAAGAATCACGTGACACTGAATCATCAAACTGCATCAAAATGATCTCAGTAAGATGCAGCCCAGCAATGCATTATTTGCATAGTAAGAGTATCTAAAGAACTCTTACTATACCTAAATAAAATAACTGTATAGTAAGAGTACCTAAAGAACTCGTACTATACTAAAAAGTCATAAAATGAACTCAGAAAGATGCACGTGACAAAACACTGAAGTAATAATGCTAAAAATATATGAGTACCTAAAGAAGGCGTACATGACCAGCATGTTTCCGATCACTCCTAGAGCCCCGATGACAGCCACAAAAAATGCCACTATGTAGTGTGCATGATCAGGAACGTCCACTTTCCTGAAAAAGCCTCGATCCACATCTGTCGACTCCGCCATACCTGCGAGAGAAGAAAATATCCTAGTTAACACTTGATTCTGAATCTTGTGTTTGCTAAACTTTTTTTGTCGGACTACTTTACCACCTCAGGCAAAACTGGACTAATTGCATTTAAATTATGTAGCTGTACCTAAAAAGATTAAGTAAAAAAAAAAAGTGTAATGATCCTTGTTTTATTTGGTTATTGTTTGCAAACGCCAGCATGTTAGTTTGAATACATTTGACATTGATAATGGCAGGGTGCAATGTCAAGCGATCATAAACTATACGTTTATAAATTATATGCACCCTAGAGGATTCACCACAGTCTCAGATTTTGACAATTGTAATGATTAAACAGCTTCAAATCCTCCTAAGTTGAGTAAACTAATCTGAAAAGGTGTATTGCATAGCGTTTGCATTTAAAGAGACCCACAACAATTGAGATTTAGCTTCTAGTCTGAACGGAGCATATACTGAGTGGTGTAATAAATGATCCTTAAACATTTTGATCGACTCCTCCATACCTGCGTGAGAAGATCCTAGTGAACACTCGAATCTGACCTCATCATCTAAAGATCAGTAGAAAGTGAGTAACGTTCAGATGTGTCCTCCAGGAGAACGTCTTCACCGTGACCTCGTGCAGTTAAAGCACATTTCTAGCAGGGTTTACAGCAGTGTTTTAGGTTTTGAGCTCTTATCTGTTGCACAGCGGCGCATGTGATGCAGAGGCTTAAGAGAAATAAGAGCATGCTTTGTTTTGTCTTCCTGCACACACACACACACACACACACACACACACACACAAGCGCCTCCAGGTCCAGAGATACGGACAAAGCAATAACCCACGTCGAAGAAAACACTTTAAAAAAGAAAGAGCGCAAATAAGAGCGAATCACATGCTGGATGTGACGAGTTGATCGCTTCTCTCAGGTTCATTTGATCAGCTCATGTCTAATATTAAATGTTATGAAACAATATTCAGACTAAACACAGGGTTTCTGGAAGAGATCTAAAAATATCCCTGGTTTTAATAGGAATGCTGTATTGTGGACTTAATTACTTTTATTTTTAACTCCCTTTTGTTTAACCTGAGTGTTTATTTTGCTTGTGATTGTAATTAGTAGGGTGGCGTGGGAGAAAACGATCCCCTCGTGGATCAATGTTCATTTACTTTTGAACTGTAATATGTTTAGATCTTAAGCTGGGCGAAAATGCAAGAACCATTGCGTTATTAGAGGGAGATTTTTTATTTTTAGAAACCTATATTTGGCAGCATGGTGCCTCACAGTAAGATGGTCACTGGTTCAAGTCCCGGCTGGGCAAGTTGTCATTTCTGTGTGGAGTTTGCATGTTCTCCCAGTGTTGGCGTGGGTTTCCTCCGGGTGTTCCGGTTTCTCCCACAGTCCAAACACATGCGTTATCGGCAGAAGCGGATTTAGTGATTTAGGGGCGCTAGGCAATTCCAGTCATGGAGCCCAAATCCTGAAAGGCACCCTTTCTACTTCTATTTAATTTTTATTTAATTTGCTGCCTTTTTTTTTATCACTCAATCTTCTTTTCTATGCTTTATCTTAATGCAATTTCGACATTTTAAATGATTTGTTTTCTTAAAATTAATTTACAACTAAAAATAATAAGTATATATCATTCATTCGTTCATTCATTTTCTATTCAGCTTAGTCCCTTTATTAATCAGGGGTCGCCGCAGCGGAATGAACCGCCAACTTATCCAGCATATGTTGGCGGGTTCGCCAACCCATCACATTTGGAAACACCCATATACTCCCATTCACACTCATACACTACGGTCCATTTAGTTCATCAATTCCCCTATAGCGCATGTGTTTGGACCATGGGGGAAACCGGAGCACCCGGAGGAAACCCACGCCAACACGAGGAGAACATGCAAACTAAATGTTCATCAATTCCCGTAAATGGTCGAACCAGCGACCTTCTTGCTGTGAGGCGATAGGGGTAACCACTGAGCCACCGTGCCACCCAATAATTATATATATTTTTTATAAATTTGACTGCTGGACTGCTCCATGGTTGAGGGTGGTGGATATATATATATATATATAAAATAGTATTATTACATAACATTACATATAATATTATTATAATAATATTATATGTTAGTGTATATTAAATTATATTCATTCATTTATTTTCTTGTCGGCTTAGTCCCTTTATTAATCTGGGATCGCCACAGCAGAATGAACCGCCAACTTATCCAGCACAATTTTACGCAGTGGATGCCCTCCCAGCCGCAACCCATCTCTGGGAAACATCCACACACTCATTCACACTCATACACACTACGGACAATTTAGCTTACCCAATTCCCCTGTACCACATGTGTTTGGACTGTGTGGGAAACCAGAGCACCCAAAGGAAACCCACACAAACGCAGGGAGAACATACAAACTCCACACAAAAACGCCAACTGACCCAGCCCAGCCGAGGTTCGAACCTGCAACCCAGCTACGCTCTTGCTGTGAGGCGACAGCACTACCTACTGCGCCACTGCGTCGCCCTAAATTATATTTAATTATGTAAAAAAATGTATTTGTTTGACTCTCATTCAATCATTTCTTTACAGCTTAGTTTCTTCATTAATCTGGGGTCGCCACAGCAGAATGAATCACCAACTTATCCAGCATATGTTTTACACAGCGGATGCGCTTTCAGCTGCAACCCATCACTGGGAAACACCCATATACTCCCATTCACATTCATACACTACGGTCAATTTAGTTCATATCGCAGGTGTTTGGACTGTGGAGGAAACCGGAACACCCGGAGGAAACCCACACCAACATGGGGAGAACATGCAAACTAAAAATGGAGAAATGCCAACTGACCCAGCCGGGGCTCGAACCAGCGACCTTATTGCTGTGAGGCTATTGTGCTACCCCACTGCACCACCGTGATGCTGTTTGACTCTCAGTATACAAAATATGATAGAAAATGATGTTATATATAGTTTATAGGTATAATTTATACCTCTAGATATGTATTGGGGGTCCAAGATTTCCTAGGGTCCTAAGCGGCCGCTTAACTTGCTTAATGGTTAAATCCGCCTCTGGCTATAGGTAAATTGAATAAGCTAAATTGGCTGTAGTGTAGTAGTGTGTGTGTGTGTGTGTGTGTGTGTGTGTGTGTGTGTGTGTGTGTGTATGGGTGTTTCCCAGTACTGGGTTGTGGCTGTAAGGACATCTGTTGTGTAAAAACATATGCTGGAATAGATGGCGGTTCATTGCGCTGTGGCGACCCCTGATAAATAAGGGACTAAGCCGAAGGAAAATGAATGAATGAACCTATATTTTTATAGATCAAGTGCTGTTTAACAGAGGTATTTTTCAACGTAATTGTTTTAATAACTGATTTCTTTTGTCTTTGCCAGGATGACGGTACATAATATTTCACAAGTCATTTTGCAACCTATTAGTATTCAGCTTAATTCAGCTCAATGTAAAGACTTAACTAGGTTAATTAGGCAAGGTAGGCAAATCCTTTAAACAGTGGTTTGTTCTGTAGCCAAGGGAGTAATAATTTAGACCGTAGAATAAAAAAAATAAATAAACAAAAAAATAATAATAATAAAAAAATCAAAATATATGAAAAATATAATTATTAATAATAATAATAATAATAATAATAATAATAATAATAATAATAAAATAAAATAAAAAAAATTAAAAAAATTTCCCAGTGATGGGTTGCAGCTGGAAGGGCAACCGCTGCGTAAAACATATGCTGGATAAGTTGGTGGTTCATTCCACTGTGGCGACTGCAGATTAATAATTAATTGTTCTGTAGCCAACGGGGTAATAATTTAGACTGTATAATTAAAATAAAATGAAATAAAAATATATAAATAAAATAAAATAAAATAAAATAAAATAAAATAAAATAAAATAAA
>CAIGQZ010000643.1:7004121-7018220 GCA_903798205.1 Danio tinwini | reverse complement strand
TTACCATCATTTTTATCATCTCCATCATTACCAACATCACCATCATCCATACCTGCCAACACTCCATTTTTTCCCGGGAGTCTCCTGTATTTCAGACCCGTCTCCCGTATTGTTCTGATTAGTGTTGGAGGTAAACTTTGGTGACCCTTGTTCTTCATCATCATAATCATCATCAACTTCACCTTCTTCATCAATTTCACATTCATCAGCACCTTCATCATTACCATCATCTTCATGTACAGACAGGCGTGCTGCTCTGTAAAACACTTTGTCCTAACTACTACACATGTATCTTTTCCATGTTAAAAAGAGTTTGTCCAGACAGTGTCTATTTCTGTGATGTCAGAACAACAGCATAAACTACTATGACAAGGATTACTTCAGGTACTAATTATGGGCTTTATTCAGTGTTAAATGCTCCCAAATGGAGTTGATAACAACTAGATAACAAAAGTTCAGAAGCGGGACCATGCCTCACTTTGCCTCGTTAACCAATCACCTACTCCCTATTTAAGGAAGGCCAGCCCTCTAGCACTGTTCATCTTGTTCTCTCGAACCCATCCTCCCTCTATTTACTTGCTTCACATTAACAATCCTTATATTCCTTATACTCTCTTCATTACAAAAATGGTACACCCACTCTAAGTCTCTGGACATCAACAACATTGTCATCATTACCTCCATCATCATCTTCATAATATTCTCACCATCATCATATTCATCATAATCCTCATCATCACTATCATCTCCATAATCTTCTCCACCATCGTTTTAACAATCACCATCATCATCAAAATCCTCATCATCACTATCATCTCAATCTTCAATCTTCAATTAATCCCCTACTCCCTAAAACTTAAGCCAGGCCAACACCTCTAGCACTGTTTATCACTTATACGCATTACCCTCTATTCCCTCCTATGTTGAATTGGGGGGTCTTAATCACTCTACCAAACATTACAGAGACTGTTTCCATCTGTGGCTACGCATCCTGAAGCCTCTAGAGATTGTGCAGGCCATTGATGTGACCCAAGATCTGTGAAGAGATGATGCCAACCATCGAGGACCTCAAGGACAACACATACGAAGAGATGATGCCAACCATAGTGGACTTGTAGAGGTATCCGTAATCCTGGACCAGGCCGTATCCTGAGCGTTCATGAAGGAGTGAAGAGCATCAGACTGATTCAGAAAGACCCTAGTGACAGACGAGTCTCTGCATTAAATCATTGGGCCATCCTGAACACCCAGACGAACCACCAGACGAAAGACGACAGTAATTTAAACACAGCCATTCAGAAGCACAGAATAGTGCAGTCACTGCACTCCAGCGAAATGGTAAGGTTTATAATTTAATTAATACATATTAATCCTCTTTAACATTATTAAATGTACATGCTGAATCAGCATTCAGTAGTATGGCAATAAACGTCATGTATAATGGCATTCAAACTCACATTATTAGCATTTAGCACAGAATAAAGCACATGAGGTGTCCATGAGATGATCATAGTCAGTTGATCTTGTTCAGCTGAAAGAAGTGTGGTTTCTAATAATAAATTGAGGTGTTGTTTAGAACAAAAACTCCTTTTAAAATGCAAAATATTCCTTCTGCTTTTATTTAAAACACAACTTAAATCAGCCTTTGTTGGTGTCATTAATCTGGCAACCTGCTCTTGCATGCGTTTTAAACCAGGGGTGGAATACCTAGTTCACCCAATGGGTGTCACCTTTACTGCACCATACTGCTCCTTTAATACGCATTCATTAGGTTAAAAGCCATTTCGGTGGGAGTGCAGTGGCTATTTAAATGTTTCTGTCACTTTTGGTGCAGACAAACAAATCGCATGTTGCTGTTAGGACATGGTATAAATCTATTGTGGCAATTGCAGTAAGACAACAGAAAGCATTCAGCAAGCAAACCATCTGCGTTGATCTTTGTTTTTTTAATGACTGATCTCATATTTTAACCAAGCTGCCAAAGCCTTGTTAGAAATACACACAAGTCCAAATTGTGATTTATCCAAAGCTGTAAAGTACTGAAGCAGAACAAATTACAGTTACCCGAAATATGGTTCAGGAAGTAGAACAAATGCAGCCGGAGAGAAACCTGATGCTGAGGCAAAATAGGAATCTATTTCAGGGATTAAATAAGCAGGAAAAATATACGTGTGTCATAAAAACACACGCACCAGAGCTCTAATCTTGATTCTGTGCGTAAATGCAGAAAGCAGAACGTTCAGATGTTATTAGCGAATTAGCGTTTTAAAAGAGCCAGCGCTAGTTTTGCACATTCAGAACATATTTTTGAAGTTAGCCAGCAGGATTATTATCGTCAGAGGAATAGTTCGCATTTTATATATAGATGAACACTCAAAAAATTTATGTTTTCTTTTTGATTGAACTACTTACATAAAATGAGCTGTGACATCACAATTCATGATATCGTGGAGGGGGACACTTTATTTTATGTTCAATTCACTTCAATTTGTAAACACTAATAAGTTAACCTAATACCTTCATGTTGTCCCAACACAAATTTGAATAAGTGAATAAAATACCAAAAAAGGAGCGAATAAAAGAATTAAGTAAAAATAAATTAATAATAAAAGAAAATAAATTAAAATAAAAGAATAAAATACCTAAAACTAGAATCATTCTGTTAGGATCACCAGCAATCAAGCGGCTGCAGATCGCTGGTAAACACGCAGATTGCAATGGACTACAAGTTCCAGTCATGCACCACACACACACACTGATTCCTGATCCTGACTGATTGCAAACACATAGCCGGAGGATGAAGAAGATATTTTTTAATCTTTCAGTATGAAGTATTATCTAAGTTCATATTCTCAAAAAGCAGCTGATATTGTATGCAGTAAACATGAGCCACGCATGAGCCAGGCTAAACTGGGTATGCCTGTGTGTAAGATGAGACACAGGAGCCTGCTATGAGATAACTGATTATGTAGAATAACTGAATATGGAAAGCACTGATTATATATGCTAAATAATCATATGAAGCTATATGTCTCAGAAGCTAGAGTGAGTAACATTATGAAGTTATTATGCTATCATGACAATGCATGTAAACACTTAGTTCTTTTGCATCTATGCTCTGGTGTCACAACAGTTGCTGACATAGACCTGTGACATCTATGGTGATCTTAGCAAGCTAGCAGAGAGCCAAAAAATAACAGAACCACCTGAGAAAGACTTCTCCAATGATGGTCAGGAGTTTAAAATGAGACACCAAGGGGTGTTTCAAATAATCTGTATAAAGATTGTGGAAAACACAGAGACTTTAGGAATTGTCCAGGAGAGACTTCAGAATGCTCTGAGGTCTGCTCTGCACTTTCTCGGCTTCATTATGTATAGAAAATAGTCTATTTTTCTGGTATCCAAAAACCTCCAGTCTGATGGTGCCTCATTGATGAGAAGGTCATCAAACACGACAAATGGCAACCAACGTGGAGTACGACAAGGACTGTCAAAGACTGATTACATGGACTATAAATACAGCGCAAACACACATCTTTGCTGAGTCTGGACACTGTGAACATTACGACACATTTTCCTTGCCCTGCTTTGCCATGTTTTTGACCCTCATCTTGTTTGTTTGTTTAGGTTGTCTGCCCATACTGACCAATCACCTGTGTATTTGACGACTCTGGATTTGCCTGCATACATCTGTTTGCTCCTGATTGCGAGAGTTGCTTGCCTGACCATTCTCAGTTAACCTGCATTTGGATCCGCACCTCCCTTCACAGCGTGCACTTCACATTACTCATCCACTCATTCATTCTCTTTTGGCTTAGGGTGCTTTCACACCTAGACTTTTGTTCCGGAACCTGGCGCTTTTGCCCAGTTAGTGCGGTTTCATTTGGCATATGTGAACAGGGCAAATCGCGCTCGGATACGCGACAAAGCAATTGCTCCGAGACCGCCTGAATGAAGTGGTGTCGGTTCGATTGAAACGAACTCTGGAGCGGATCAATTGTAGTGAGAAAGCAAAATGATCTGAGCCCGGCTATATCACAGTGTTTTATGGGTATGTAATAGACATACGGCTATATGAAGAGAGAATTATGAGTAGGGCGGGAGGTCATTCCAGACATCCCAAGTCTCCCGGAAATTCACAGAGACTCTCGGATGCCCGCAAACTAGTGATAATCTCCCTTCTTCAGACATGTCGCGCGCACCCTGTCAAACACCACCAAACCACCCCCTCGACAGCTGAGCGGGACTCTGCAAAATAAACCGTGAAACTCTGACCAATGTGAGGAGAGTTTACTCGCACGTGACTTATTTTGGTCCGTTTAGAAACTTTGCCGTGTGAAAGCGAACCGCACCAAAAACAAAGAGCAACAATGTAACAATTTTAATCCCTGTTTCGGAACAAATGAATCGATTCACAGGTGTGAAAGCACCCTTAGTCCCTTATATATTAAGGGTCACCACAGTGGAATGAACTGCCAACTATTCCAGCATGTTTTACACAGTGGATGCCCTTCCAACCACAACCCAGTATTGGAAAACACCCATACACACTCATTAACACATTTACACATTATGGCCAGTTTATTCAATTCCACTATAGCACATGTGTTTGAACTGTGGGGGACAACCAGAGCACCCGGAGGAAACCCACGCCAACACACGGAGAACATGCAAACTCCACACAGAAATGCCAACTGGCCCTGCCTGGACTCAAACCAGCGAGCTTCTTGCTGTGAGGCAACAGCACTACCTACTGAGCCACAGTGATGCCCTAAAACTAGAATCATTCATTTTCTTTTCAGCTTAGTCCCTTTATTAATCCGGGGTAGCCACAGCAGAATGAACCCCCAACTTATCCAGCACGTTTTTATGCAGCGGATGCCCTTCGAGCTGCAACCCATCTCTGGGAAACATCCACACACACTCATACACTACGGACAATTAAGCCTACCTAATTCACCTGTACCGCATGTGTTTGGACTGTGAGGGAAACCGGTGCACCCGGAGGAAACCCACACGAACGCAGGGAGAACATGCAAACTACACACAGAAATGCCAACTGACCCAGCCAAGGCTCAAACCAGCAACCTTCTTGCTGTGAGGCAACAGTACTACCTACTGCGCCACTGAGTCGCCTTGAAACTAGAATCAAAATGACTAAATACTACATAGACATGATAATTCGATAACAAAAAAAAAGAAATCGGACACACACACACACACACACACACACACACACACTGTGGGTGTCAGTATAAGGATGAGCTGTATGTCTTACTCTGTGTTCGATTAATATTCTGCACATTTACAATGTTTGTTGATGCCGAAAGCAATCAAACTTTGTTGACCATAAATCAAGTAGCCAGACTTTTATTGACAATCAATCTCAGTTTGCTCATGTGTGTGAAAAACATCAGATGTACATGTGTGTGTGCTTCTAGAACAGCGGGAACCTTTCGCATCATAAACCTTAAGTAAAAAAAGTTTGATGAAACCGTTTCGAACAATAACACAAATTATATTAAGTTTTCTCTAAAAAAAATTATCTTTGAATGTGTATTTAGGCACAATTTGTCTTGAAAATATGAAAAGACTCCAACTGTACCCATCTTTGACTTAATAATTTCATGACAATAAAAGTTGAATGTAGGATTAAGTCTAATTTTCATCATTTGTGTGTGTGTTTACTCATCTTACTAAAGAAATCTCCACTGTGCTGAGCGAGAGCGCTTACTGAACAGCGCATCATTGATGACGTAAGCACGCCCAGGCCCGAATGTAATGTAAGTGCGGGCCGCCAGGGGAGACCAGAGGGGGGACTAGCGTGCTTTGGCCTGGTTCAAGACAACGGTACGTAGTGTGAGTGCCGCCCTTAATGTACTAAATTGGCCGTAGTGTGTGAGTGTGTGTGTGTGTGTATGGGTGTTTCCCAGTACTGGGTTGCAGGTCCGCTGTGTAAAACATATGCCGGAATAGTTGGTGGTTCATTCCACTGTAGTGACCCCTGATAAATACTAAGTCACTAAGTCAAAGGAAAATTAATGAATGAACAGTAACATAACCAATTGTTCCCAATCACATTTAAGATTTTTGCATGATTTAAATTATACATTTGTTTTATGTCAGCCCAGTTTAAGGCCTCTGAGTATTGGTGCTGACCAATCTTCTTCTGATGGCTGCTTCCAGCAGGATAACACGCCACGTCATAAAGAATAATCTCAGACTGGTTTCTTGAACATGGCCTCCACAGTCACCAGAACTCAATCCAATAGAGCATCTTTGGGATGTGGTGGAACGGGAGATTTGCATCATGGATGTGCAGCCCACAAAACTGCAGCAACTATCATGTCAATATGTTCAAAATATGTACAGGTGCATCTGCTGTGTAAAACATATGCTACATGACTTTAAAAAATGTAATCTTACACTTTGGGTGTCTTGTAAAATAAAAAAATGGCTTTGTACTTTTTTTTAATACACATATGTACATATTTAGTTCATTTTTAGTAACAAATATAAATTCAAACATTTTACCAACTCTTAAAAAGATAAACACTTTTGTGAGTGAAATACAAAATAATGTTGACATTTTTTAAAACATCCTTTTAAAAAGTAACTTGATTTTAGGACTGAGAAAAATGGATCCTTCCCCAACTTTGAAACCTTGTAAAAAATAAAACAAAGGTGCCTGAGATTGCCTAATGTTCATTTCAAACAGTGAAATATGTGTGTTGCTAGATACAGCATTGAAAAAAGATTAAAAAATATATAATTAATTTTAAGAAATTACAAAAGCAAATGTTACCCATTCGGTGGGATGCAAAAAGTGTGAGCGTCTTGTGAAAAGGGTCTGTATTATAAACAGAGACATCTAGTGGCCTTCAGAGATCATCACTGATGCTCAGGCTATTGTTATTAGCATTAAGTTTAGTTTTTTTCCACAGAGCTCTTCACAGCAGCAGAATTGGAGATGACAGTGTCATATTGCACACGCAGCTCAACTATTTTAACTATATGAATGACATATTTAAGATCCTGAACCTTTGTACTCTGAGCTCGGGGCGACTTGAACACATTCCTGGACTCTTACCCAAACAACGTGACCCGCCTTGAACCCTGACCTTTACATGAACCCACAGGTCAACTCCGGTGTTTCCATTTCATCAAAACCTTAAACACACATTGAATTCCCAGTGCCGGTTACACTTGAACTGTCTGCACTAAAATAACCTCTTTTTCAAGGTTTGATCCTCTGGTTAAAATGTAATTGCTCAAGGCTGAAACAATACAGCAATAGAAAAATCTATGATTTCAATTGATTTATTGAGTTGATTATTATAATCATACACACACACACACACACACACACACACACACACACACACACACACACACACACACACACAATTATATAAAGTAGAGAGAAAAAATAAACAATTTAGTCTCACAAGACATTTGGATATTTTACCTTCAACAGTGCAGAACATCATTAAAAGATTGAAGGAATCTGGAGGAATTTCAGTGCTTAAAAGGACAAGGGTGCAAGCCTAAGCTGAACAACCGTGATCCCAGATACCTCAGGCGGCACTGCATCAAGAGTCCTCCATCTATAAGCCATATCACCACATGAGCTCAGGACTATACTACGGCAAACCTGTGTCAAGTACCACAATACAGAGTTACATCCACAAATGCCAGTGCAAACTGTGCTGTGCCAAAAGGAAGCCCTATGTTAACAGTGTCCAGAAACACCATTAATTCTTAGGGCTCAAAGACATCTGGGATGGGCCATCACACAGTGGAAACATGTACTGTAGTATTTAAGTATTTCAGGTATTTTTGGGAGAAATGGACACTGTGTGCTCCGGACCAAAGAAAAGGATCATCCAGACTGTTACCAGCAAAAAGTCCTAAAGCCAGGGTCTGTCATGGTATGTGGTTGTGTCAGTGCCCTTGGCAAAGGTAACTTGCACTTCTGTGATGCTCCATTAATGCTGAAAAGCACAGAGAGGTTTTGAAGCACAATATGCTGCCTTCTTTTCCAGGGACGCCTATGCATATTTCAACAAGACAATGCAAAACCACATTCTGCACACATTACTGAGTCCTGCTGCAAAGGAAGAGGATACAGGCACTTGACTGGCCTGCCTGCAGTCCTGATCTGTCTCCATTAGAGAATGTGTGGTGAGTTTTTAAGCTCAAAATGCAACAATGAAGACCCCATACTGTTGCTCACCTTAAGACTTGCTTGCAGGAAGAAGTGCTTAATTTGTGCCGGAACATGGCAGATCCATTTTACCGATCGCCCTCCTCAACCCCCCCCCCCCCGCTGTTCATTTCGACTCCCTAACCCTCTTCACTTTCGTCCGCGACACCCCTGCCCTGCTCACTTTCGTCCGCAACACCCCTGCCCTGCTCACTTTCGTCCGCAACACCCCTTCGCCATCCACCGCACCAAGAACCAAAATTGCAAGAACCAAAAGTGGAATACATGTTTATTTGGAGGAAAAAAAACAATAATAATCATGAGGAACACATTAAATAATGTTTTTTGTGTTGTGTGCAATATAATATAATAAAGTCCAATTAAATTTAGTAATCCCTACCTTTATTTTTTTCATTTATGTCTTACATACTGTCCCAATTTTCTCTGATTTGGGGTTGTGTATATATATGTATGTATGCATGTGTTTTTGTATATGTATGTTCTTCAAAATTGTCCTAAGACAAGAATGGGTGTTTTTGACTAATTTTTATATAAAAAATTATAAATTTTAATTGCATCCAAAAAGTAAGTTTGTTTGGACATAATATACGTGTATGAACTGTGTGTATTTACGTATACGCAGAATACAACATTAATAATATTAATAATTTTATATAAATTTAAATAACTATTTTGTTACATATATTTGTATAGTTTTGTTTCTACGCACGCACGCACGCACGCACGCACGCACACACACACACAGTTAAACAGATTCAGGAAATTTTCACAGTATTTTCTATAACATTTTTTTCTTCTGGAGAAAGTCTTGTTTTATTTCAGCTAGAATAAAAGCAGTTTAACCCATTTTAAGGTCAATATGATGAGCCCCCTTAAGCAATATTAGTTTAGGATTGTCTCCAGAACAAACCACTGTTATACAATGACTTGCCTAATTACCCTAACTTTACCCTAATTACCCTAATTAAGCCTTTAAATGTCACTTTAAGCTGAATACTAGTGTCTTGAAGAATATCTAGTCTAATATTATGTGCAGTCATCATGGCAGAGAGAAAATAAATCAGTTATTAGAAATGAGTTATTAAACAATTATGATTAGAAATGTGCTAAAGAAATCTGCCCTCCATTAAACAGAAATTAGGGGGGAAAAAATATTAAGTAATTTCAATTAAACAGAAGGGCTAATAATTCAGACTTCAACTATATACACTGCCTATATAGTCAGCAGAGCAGCGGGTTTTGGATCAGAGCCATAAACAGCAAAAATAATCATGATGGATCCCCTTCAACTGTTTCTCACTGCCATCATGTGGACACACAGAAACAACATGCAGAACAGCATGTGTTGGTGGTCTGAAGTAATTCACCACAGCTGTGTGTGTGTGTGTGTGTGTGTGTGTGTGTGTGTGTGTGTGTGTGAGAGAGATTTGGCATCTCCACCTGGAACTGGTGCTCTGCAATGGCAACAGGACACCCGGGTCTTGTTTATTTCCCCTGTTAAACATTACAGCGTTTCTGCTCAAGCCAACCATCATTGAAATGGACACACAAACCAGCCAGAAACCGCATCAGACAACCACATTCAAGCATTTAGAGCTGTTAAAAAAACTTTGTGATAAATCTGTGTTATTTCTCTCATCATAACTCGTAAACATGGCTATTTAAGCATCTGCATATCACAGTACATTCAGTGTAGCACATTCATTTTAATAGACAGCAATAGTCTCTACATAGTCTTCTTTATAAATGCACACATATTCCTGCAGACAGTGGTGTAAAATTACAAATACTCAGTATTACAAATTACAAATACAGAGTATTTTCTCAGGAATTGTACTTTAAGTAGTTTTAAAGATGTGTACTTTTACTTTCCCTTGAGTACATTTGTATAGTGCAGTATTGGTACTTTTACTCCACTACTGTCCTTCAACCTGCAGTCACTACTTTATTATTCTTCTCTATGGGGATTAGAGAAATCAGTCCTGTGATTCCAATCAAATCACACATAGAAGGTAAATCGCCTAATAATGAACTACCTCAAGACATGAGCAATTTATAATTGCAGCAAACTGTTTGTAAGCATTAAGTGCCTAAAGAAAATCTTTACACGCATTGTTTAGATGCATGTCACTGATGAGAAGATGGTGGATGTTTACTGTATGATGACCGAAATGGCCTTAAACACCCAGCAGGCACAAGACGTCAACATGACATCAACGTTGTGGGGACGATGCATTTTGTTTGGAAATGAAAATCGGGTTAACATCAGAACCCAACATCAGCCTGACGTCAATGTTCAACGGCCAACCTCAAATCAATCAAATATCAACATCTAATGATGTTACAGCTTGACGTTGTGTGGACGTAACCACTATGACGTCTATCAGATGTTGGATTTTGGTATGAGTAGACTATTTTATAGATGATTTTAAACACTGTCCACTTTCAGATTTAAGCCTTAGCTGGATATTTCACTTCACTTAAGGCTCGTACACACCAGGATGCTTGTTGTTTGCGTTTATCGTCAGCATTTTCCAAGACGTTTTTCCGGATTCAAACCCAAGCGATTTTCACAGGCGTCGAGCAGAAGAGTATGCAAAATCACTTCATGACGTTAGATGGCGCTACACAACTTTAAGCTCCTGACACCCGCTTGTAACACAGAGAAAAAAGGCAAAGTTGACATGCTTGTTGTTATGGATGGTTCTAGCTCCAGCTCTAGCGATGAAGAAATGATTATTGTTCAGCAGTGCAATAAGCAGCTCCACGTTCATCACGCCTCTGGGCATCTTCTTCAATGTGCGCTCGCATTGACAGTGTTGCGCTTGAGCGTCTCCAAGTGCTGTTTACTGTAACTTCAGTAGCTCCGTGCACGTAAACAAAAGTGCCAATCTGATTGGTGGAGAAGGTTTTGACGTGGCACGTCAAAACAAAAACGAGCATGAGGCGTTTTTTTGAGCCTGGCGTTTTGCACGTTGGTGTGCATGATCACATTGACGCCCTTTATTTAGTCACGAGGCGTTAAATGTCAACGGAAAACGCAAGCAAAAAACGTCTCGGTGTGCACAGGTCTTAGAGCGGTGTTACACACGACATTGAAGATCATTTTCAAAAACCCATAATAGGGGCTCCTTTAGGAGAATAAGCACAAGCCTGTTAGACCATGGGCTGGGATGCAGAGCATATTTGTTTGTCCTTAAAATAGCAAAAGTGGATTCAGACATGGCCTTAATGCTTTTGCGCCATGTGCTTTAAGACTTTCCGCTTAGATCACTAAAATTGAGCCCAATAAGTCAAAACAAAAATCATTGCATTTGCTGAAATACAGAGACAGTTTAGGAGGTCAGGTATGTAGTTTTTTTATTGTGTTTTATAATTAGTAAAGTTTTGCATCAGTATGTTTTGTTTTTTTGTTTTGTTGAAACAAAAACACTTGCCGTGTTGCAGTAATACCACACATTCTTACAGTATTTATGATAAAAAAAAAATGCAGCCTTGGTTGAGCAGAAATGACTGTGCAACATTTAATCTTAGACTAAAAACTAATTTTTCAGCACATCAGACAGGCCGCACAAAAGCCGACAACTCTCTCTATACAAGTGTGACCAAAGCAGCGGCCATTTGATCATCTTTATCTTTCCCTTTCTAGCAAAACGATCTATCAATATCATAAAGCATCTCTAACTACCTTCAAAATGATCATCATTTCTCTTTAAATCTTTCATCTTCTCGCCCACGTACAGTACAATGGTGTTACGGAGCCGCATGTAATCGGATGAGACACCAAAGAGCGGCCCAGAAAAGGCGGCCCAGCTGGGACATGTGTCACTTCTACACCTTTTTGTGGTCTTTGTGCGTGTGTGTATGTATATGTGTGTGTGTTGCCTCGGGCTACAACGCTAACGTCTCATCTACATTTGGAAACTCGGCTCTTTCCCCAGGAATAATGATACCTTTAAGCGAATTCTCCTTTGTGAAGCGCAGGGATCCTGTTTCTCTTTTGAAACCTCCTCTTTTCTTGTGCCGCGGTGAAAAGCCATGCCTTCAGTTGTTAAAGTGATGTGTAAAATAATGATTGAGGGTTTCACCAGCCGTCCGTCAACACCGTATTCACCCGCGGGCGACACGGACACCTGAAAAACAGCAGAGAGATGGAGAAGAGAGAGAATGGATGGGTAAAAGATGTTGAGATTCTCGCTCAGGTGGATAATTGACCTTTGTATTGACCCTCACTTAGCTTTTCAGCATCTCACAGGAAAATATTTAGTCTTTTCACTTATGTTATCAATGCAAAAAAACTAAATGCGATGCTATTTTTCTGTGTAGTTTATGTGTACCTAAACATTTTAAAATCTGAATATAATTGCACTATCAATTTTTTTTTTTAAAAAGTGTAGTCCAAGTTAAGTCAAAGCCCCCTTAAGGCAAGACATTTCACTGAGCGGCTGTCTTTGAAGCACCTCTCGGGCAGTATGCTCGGGTATTCTGTCTGAATGGGGAAACATTAAATTCTCCAAAACAGTTTACCAAGCTTACTTTTACATTACATATGTGGAATCACCAATAAAATTGAACAACTGTCTCATAAGTTTCATTTCTAAACATCCAAATAAAAAAAAATCTGTATTTTTCCAAGTTGTCCGACCCACATAGCAAACGGACTTGGCCCAAATGGGGCCTCATTATGTCACTGCTGGCGTGTTGTCGGCACTGGCATGCATAATGTCAGCTGAATGTGGGCCATGCTTGGCAATGATGGTACTGCATGCATGACAGCGAACTACATTTGGGCCAGTTGTGGATGGGAGGTGTGTGGCCCAGATCAGTGTAGCGATTCTTCACATTGTTTAGGTAACATTAGGCTGGGGTATGGCTTAGTTTTTGGGGTTTCTGGTTAAAGTATAAACTTATAGCTGAGAATCGGTACCAATAATAAACCTGTTTTGGCCCAGTTCAAGACCAGTTAAGGGTGATAAATTGCCTGAGATTCAGACTGGTTATGTTTACTGCTTGGTGAACTTATTTTTTTTTCTTAAATCAGAAATATTTATTGAGGTCAAGGAAAAAAACTCATTTATGGCCATTCTACACAATTTCATCCTCTAAATAAATGTCTCATCCAATCGCACTGCTCTTCTGTAGTAATTCACAACTTGGTCTTGATGGTGAATGTCCCCCAGCGATTCTTTGTTTTCAGGTTTGTTGGCGTTTGAGTAGTTGCTGTCATATGTGATGTGCATGTGACAGATTACAAAACCAAAAATCTTTTGTTTTCAATTGCAGTGGGTTCATTTAAAAGTACAGATTTCAATCTTTATGTGGATATATTTCTCATGTCTGTGAAGCAAGTATTCACTGAGATTCCAGTGCGTTTGTTGACCACATAAACTGTCATAAAAGCACACGTCTGATCAGAGCTTCTCCCCCAGAGAAACCTCAATCTATAGTGATCATTGATTGGCTCTTGTACTAGTAGGCGGGGCTTCATTCACCATATTGACTGTTACACTTTTCCCTATTCAAACTATACGAGTGGCGTGTCTTGTGTATTCTGTAGTCTGGTTAAGTCTACTTTGTTTGATTCAGAAATTCTATGCAATTATTTTTAAAATATAGTAGAAAAAATATCATTAAAGTTTTGTTTTGATTAATTATAAGTAATAAAATGCATCTTTACATTTTTGTCCTTGAAAGCAATGCAAAAGATATACTTTATTTGAAGGTGTCTGTTACAGTGCAACTGTTCATATAACTGCTGAGTAATATTACCAGTAAAACACTGACTGCCCAGCCAATGATGAGGTGGACATCAAGCCCCAACCAGCAAATGCTTCTTGATTTAAGAATTCTTTGATATTTGGACTATAAAACA
>CAIGQZ010000643.1:6949170-6964134 GCA_903798205.1 Danio tinwini | reverse complement strand
AATGTTGGGTTTAGGGTTAGGGAGGAGTAGACGTTAATACCTGATATGTTGGGTTTAGGGTTGGGGTAGGTGTAGGGTTGGGTTTAGGTGGGTGTAGACGTTAATAACAGAGGGGTAGGGTGGGGAAATAGCACAAAATGTAAAGTGTAATTTTATAAATAATTATGATTTCTAGAGACAACTGCTGGTCAGCATAATAACCAAAACCATTCTACACGCATTCATTCTTGAAATCAAAATACTATAGGACATTACGCTTTAAAGACATGCGCTGTGCATGTGCACTAACACATGCATGATGTTGCCATGCGTGATGTCACCTCACTACAGGCTGCAGCGAGAGGGGTCTTGTTTCTTTACATATCTTGGCGGTTAATTATATATATATATATATATACACACAATTGGTCAATTGATAACTCCCTAAAAAGTCAGGTATAAAAAGAAAAACTTTGAATAAAGCAGCAGTTGTAAACTGAACTGAATTAAACTGAAGTGAACTTCAACAGTGACAGTAATTTGACAGTAACTAATTAAAAATATTGTAATTGTCTTTTCATTGAGGTGAAGTTGGTTTTATATTCACACATTTAGACTTTCTCCTTAATAATATAATTTCAGAAAAGTGCTATTTGCTAATTCTTTTTAGGGAAATCCTATTAGCAGCCAATGACTATAAAGGTACCACATGGTGTTCACGGTCAACATTAAATAGTGCTAAGTAGCGTGTCCCAAAATGTCAATGTTGTCAAATCAATGAATATGCGAATATAAAAACCAACTTGACCAAGATTTTCTTTGATTGATCAATGTTAAGCTGCTTTTGCACAATCTACATTGTAAAAAGTGCTAAAGAAATTAAAATGACTTGACTTCGACTTCATTTGGGATAATATAAGTACACAAATAAGCGAAATACAGCGTTTTTTGGATATTTTAATGAAACAATCGTATATTTTGTGCCTTTAAGTCACAATGCAACTCTCCAAGGACTCTTTTCCATCCTACTGATGTTTTAACTAGGCTAGACTCGCTGTTTACACCTGCGAGTGTCAAATTCACAGTCAATAACAGCAAAAAAAAAGTGAGTGTCAGATCTGCACTGTGAAAGACAGAGTAAGAAAATAGATCAATGAAAGAGCTGAAGCAGGAGCACTGGGCTTACGGCCAATTATGACAAAATTGCTTAAATATAACCCCACTCATGTATCTAAATGCAGGACAGGAGATCAGACTTCACTATGGGACCACAATGTCACAGCTGAAGAACACCAGATAGCCGAGCACACATTAATGCACATTTCATTTCAGTGTTTATTTGTGCAGTTCAAGCACATATGACTGTTTGCAGAGGTGCAAATATGAATGCTTCATCTCAATTAAACAAAATGCATGCTTTATATGTTGGAATTGAACGAGAGAGACCGTCATGACAGACTGGCAGATGGAAACATGCATACCTGCATTATGAAAGCGCTGTCAACAGAAGGTTAAAAGCGAACACGCTTTATAAACCCGTCCAAGTTCTGAATATTCCACTTAATACCTATTCACAGATAACATGCCGCATCCTGCCTTTCAGGATTTGAGTGTTGAATTTAAGGGTTTGGCCCTTCATGTATTCTATGACAGATTTCTTTAGGAAATCATAATGACAAGCACTGCTTTTACCCTCACAATACACACTCTTGTAGACATCACTGAATGCACAAGACAATATGGGTACAAAATAAGAAAATCTATTGCTTGATGTCTTTTTAGCTCCTTTTTGCGATGTACATTTTGCATCTCCAAGATAAACCTTTTTATATATAAAATTATGTTTAGGTTTTGTATGATAACACAAATTACATCAAGTTGTCTCTAAAAAATAATGTTTGTATGTGCATTTATAAACATTTTGTCCTGAAAATATTAACTTAAAGAGCTCTATTTTAACGATCTAGGCGCAAAGTCCAAAGCACATGGTACAAATGCATTAATGGCGTGTACGAATCCACTTTTGCTGTTTTATGGATGGAAAAATACGCTCTGTGCCGCGGCGCATGGTCTAACAGGGCTGTGCCTATTCTCTTAATGAGTTCTGGGTGTGTTTTGAGCATAACCTGCATTAAACCAATCAGAGTCTGTCATTCCCTTTAAGAGTCAGTGGCCTCACGCCATGGTGTATTTGCTATTTACATGGCGGACTTTGTAAGTGGAAAAACTAAACACTTCACTAGCGAGAAAACAGTTAAACAGAGCATCTGCAGCGCGAGGATAAAGAATGAGCCTCCTCCATTCAGCCTCTTTACTTTCTCTTTACTTTACTCCTTTACTTTGGTGGAGTAAGGAAACGGTGGAAACTCACTCCACTGAACACATCCATTAGCCCACATATTTAATTTAGTTTGTTAAGCACAAAGATGCTTCAAAACTATTTCTAAATTCAGTTCTAATCTCCAGCAAAGGAATAAATGAACAATTATAATGAAGTGTGGTCAAACAACGGAGTTATACCCAAACACATGTCCCGTTCGTATGCCCCAAATGCTGATACAGACGTCTCCAAAACCCCACAGGTAGACAAATCTACACTTGTGTTTATTGAAACACATAAATATGCAGATAATAAATAATACTGCTAATAATAATAATAATAATAATAATAATAATAATAATAATAAACAACAACAACAACATTATGTTAATGCAGATTGTCCTGAATAAATTGAAAAAGCCCCCTGAGATGAAGGCATGGAGGCAGTGGTGTTTATTGTGATGTAAAAGTAATCATTTCTTTATCATTTTAATCCTTTGATTGTTTTCATCTGTAAAGATATTTTTGTATTGCTGAACATCCTGTGTGTATTCAGCAATGTGTAAGCATTTGGACCCGCATAGGCACATAACTACGCGCTCTGCGCTGGACTTTAGAGCAGCTTTTAGTTGGTCAATGGTGCGGTCTATTTCAGTTCCTCAAAATAGAAACGCACCAACAATGCGCCTTCACACACCTCCTTTATAGACCAGCACACACATGAGTCCACAAAGTGGTGCAAAAAGATTTGCCATTTAAACAATGTGGCCCAAAACATTAAAATTACGGTTGCGCTGGTCTGAAAATAGCAACAAGTTGCGCCAAACACTATACCCGTTTTTGACTGTCAGCTTGAACTATCATGAAATAATTGAGTCTAATTTTCATCTTTTTTTGTGTTTACAATGTTACATGAAACATAAGTTTTTAGTGGAAAAATGATGGAAAATGTCAACTCTGTTAGTGGTTTAAAAAGATTAGCAATAAGTGGTTTTCTGCCACATTTATCCCTTTTGCATTTATTTAAATTAATGATAGATTCAATTCACTATAAATTATACATTTGTTGTGTCATTTCAGTTTACAGAAAATTAATGGAAAACTATTGAAATGTACCCCCAATTCTGGAATGAGTCTCAAGCAAGATAGATAGATAGATAGATAGATAGATAGATAGATAGATAGATAGATAGATAGATAGATAGATAGATAGATAGATAGGGAAAGTATTCAGACCTCCTTACATTTTTCACTCTTAAGTACTGTATGTTGCAGCCATATGCTAAAATCATTTGTTATTTTTTCCTCATTAATGTACACACAGCAGCCCATACTGACAGAAAAACACATTATTGTTACATTTTTGCAGATTTATTACAAAAGAAAACTAAGTATAGCTAAGTATTCAGACCCTTTGCTCAGTATTCAGTAGAACCGCCCTATTGATCTAACAGAGCCATGAGTCTTTTTGGGAAAGATGCAACAAGTTTTTCATACCTGGATTTGGGGATCCTCTGCCATTCCTCCTTGCAGATCCTCTCCAGTTCAGTCATGTTGGATGGTAAACGTTGGTGTACAGTCATTTTTAGGTCTCTCTAGAGATGCTCAATTCGGTTTAAGTCAGGGCTCTGGCAGGGCTATTTAAGAACAGTCACGGATTTGTTGTGAAGCCACTTCTTAATTATTTTAGCTGTGTGCTTAGATTCATTGTCTTGTTGGAAGGTAAACCTTCAGCCCAGTCTGAGGTCCAGAGCATTCTAGAGAAGGTTTTCATCCAGGATATCCCTGTACTTGGTCACATTTATCTTTTTTTTATTGCAACCAGTCCTCCTGTCCCTGCAGCTGAAAAACACCCCCACAGCATGATGATACCACCACCATTCTTCACTGTAGGGATTGTATTGGACAGGTGATGAGCGGTGCCTACTTTTCTCCACACATACCGCTTAGAATTAAGGCCAAAAAGTTCTATCTTGATCTCATCAGACCAAAGAGTCTTATTTCTCACCATTTTGGAGTCCTTCAGGTGTTTAAGCACAAAACTACATGCAGGCTTTCTGGTGTTGGGCCTTAAAGCCCTGACTGGTGGAGGGCTGCAGTGACGGTGGACTTTCTACAACTTTCTCATATCTCCCAACTGCCTGTCTGGAGCTCAGCCATAGTGATCTTTGGGTTCTTCTCCACCTTTCTCGCCAAGGCTCTTCTCCCCCGATAGTTCAGTTTGGCCAGACGGACAGCTCTAGGAAGGGTTCTGGTTGTCCCAAACATCTTCCATTTAAGGATTATGGAGGCCACTGTGCTCTTAGGAACATTAAGTGCAGCAGAAATGTTTGTGTAACCTTGGCCAGATCTGTGCCTTGCCATCAGGCAGATCCATTGACCTTATGATTCTCATTTGCTCTGACATGCATTGTGAGCTGTAAGCTCTTCTATAGACCGGTGTGTGGCTTTCCTAATCAAGTCCAATCAGTGTAATCAAACACAGCTGGACTCAAATGAAGGTGTGGAACTATCTCAAGGATGAAATGGACAGCACCTGAGTTCAATATATGAGTGTCACAGCAAAGCCTCTAAATACTGAGGATCATGTTATATTTCAGTTTTTATTTTTTAATAAATCTGCAATAATGTCAACAGTTCTGTGTTTTTTCTGTCAGTATGAGCTGCAGTGTGAACAGTAATGAGGAGAAAAATGAACCAATGATATAGCTGCAATATAACAAAGAGTGAAAAATCTTAGGGGGTCTGAATACTTTCCGTACCCACTGTAGATAGATAGATAGATAGATAGATAGATAGATAGATAGATAGATAGATAGATAGATAGATAGATAGATAGATAGATAGATAGATAGATAGATAGATAGATAGATAGATAGATATATGGATGGATGGATGGATGGATGGATGGATGGATGGATGGATGGATGGATGGATGGATGGATGGATGGATGGATGGATGGATGGATGGATGGATGGATGGATGGATGGATAGATAGATAGATAGATAGATAGATAGATAGATAGATAGATAGATAGATAGATAGATAGATAGATAGATAGATAGATAGATAGATAGATAGATAGATAGATGTACTGTATAATAATTCACAAAATGCTTCATCTGTTTCTCAACATTACATTTCAAAGAGCCACATCTGCATGTTTCAGTTTTAAATCCTCGGTGTATTTGTGCATGGATGTGCTTTCAGACTCATGGCAGGATGTTTAGAGAGCTTCCCTTTTTAATGCTTTAATTCAATTCAGTTTGTTCAATTCAATTTGTTTGTATGGAGCGCTTCACAATACAAATTGTTCCAGCGCGGCTCCGGAATGAATAGAGCTTTACAAACTCCCTCGGGGAGCGCAGAGATGACAGTAGCATGAAAAACTCCCTCAGATGAGATGATGACTCTGTCAGAAGGAATCTTGGGAGGGACAAAAAACTCAGCTGGGGAAACCCTCCTCACGCTGACACATTTTACACAGAGCACTGAATTATTTACAGTTGAAGCCAGAATTATTAACTCTCCTGAAATCTGTAAATTTTTTACCAATTTCTGTTTAACCAAAACATTTTTTCAACACATTTCTAAACATAATAGTTTTAATAACTCATTTCTAATAAATGATCTCTCATATGTTTTCAATGATGACAGCACATAATATTAGACTAGATATTCTTCAAGACACTAGTATTCAGCTTAAAGTCACATTTACAGGCTTAACTAGGTTAATTAGGGTAAAGTTAGGGTAATTAGGCAAGTCATTGTATAACAGTGGTTTGTTCTGGAGACAATCCAAAACTAATATTGCTGAAGGGGGCTAATAATATTGACCTTAAAATTCTTTAAAAAAAAAAATTTAACTGCTTTTATTCTAGCCAAAATAAAACAAATAAGACTTTCTCCAGAAGAATAAATATTACAGGAAATACTGTGAAAAATGTCTTGCTCTATCTGAAAAATTACAGGAGGGCAAATAATTATATAATAATTGACACTCACCGGCCATTTTATTAGGTACATCTGCCCAACTGCTTGTTAACACAAATGTCTAATCAGCCAATCACGTGGCAGCAACTCAATGCATTTAGGCATGTAGACATGGTCAAAACAATCTGCTGCAGTTTAAACTGAGCATCAGAATGGAGAAGAAAGGGGATTTAAGAGACTTTGAACGAGGCATGGTTGTTGGTGCCAGATGGGCTGCTCTGAGTATTTCAGAAATTGCTGATCTACTGGGATTTTCACGCACAACCATCTCTAGGGTTTACAGAGAATGGTCTGAAAAAGAGGAAATATCCAGTGAGCGGCAGTTCTGTGGGCGCAAATGCCTTGTTGATGCCAGAGGTCAGAGGAGAATGGCCAGACTGGTTCCAGCTGATAGAAAGGCAACAGTAACTCAAATAAGCACTTGTTACAACCGAGGTCTGCAGAAGAGCATCTCTGAACAAACAACACGTCCAACCTTGAGACGGATGGGCTACAGCAGCAGAAGACCACACTGGGTGCCACTCCTGTCAGCTAAGAACAGGAAACTGAGGCTACAATTCACACAGGCTCACCAAAACTGGACAATAGAAGATTAGAGAAACGTTGCCTGGTCTGATGAGTCTCCATTTCTGTTGCCTCGGATGGTCGGGTCAGAATTTGGCGTCAACAACATGAAGGCATGAATCCATCCTGCCTTGTATCAGCGGTTCAGGCTGGTGGTGGTGGTGTAATGGTGCGGGGGATATTTTCTTGGCACACTTTGGGTCCATTAGTACCAATTGAGCATGGTGTCAACATCACAGCCTACCTGAGTATTGTTGCTGACCATGTCCATCCCTTATGACCACAGTGTCTCCATCTTCTGATGGCTACTTCCAGCAGGATAATGCACCATGTCATAAAGCATTAATCATCTCAGACTGCTTTCTTGAACATGACAATGAGTTCACTGTACTCAAATGGCCTCCACAATCTCCAATTCTCAATCCAATAGAGCACCTTTGGGATGTGGTGGAACGGGAGATTCGAATTATGGATGTGCAGCTGATAAATCTGCAGCAACTGCGTGATGCTATCATGTCAATATGGAGCAAAATCTCTGAGGAATATTTCCAGTACCTTGTTGAATCTATGCCACAAAGGATTAAGGCAGTTCTGAAGGCAAAAGGGGGTCCAAGACGGTACTAGTAAGGTGTACCTAATAAAGTGGCCAGTGAGTGTATATGCATTGATTTATTGGTTATTATTTATTGGCCTTTCTTATGCATCAATAATTTTTTATTTGCATTAAATTCATTCATTCATTTTCTTTCGGCTTAGTCCCTTATTTATCAGAGGTCGCTAAAGTGCAATGAACCGCCAACTATTCCAGCATATGCTTTACACAGGGGATGCCTTTCCAGCTGCAACCCAGTACTAGGAAACATCCATAGACACTCATACACTACAGCCAATTTAGTCTTTAATTCCTCTATAGTTCATGTGTTTGGACTGTGGGGGAAACAGGAGCACCCAGAGGAAGCCCACACCAACACGGGGAGAACATGAAATGCCAACTGACCCAGCCAGGACTCAAACCAGTGACCTTCTTGCTGTGACACAACAGTGCTAACCACTGAGCCACCGTGTTGCCCATATTAGAGGACAATCATACTAAATTTGATTCTGTTTTAAAAGATTAAAAACATCTTAGGATAGGATAAGTGACAAAGTAGAAAGGTTTCAGAAAATGAACGAGTGTTTTGGGACCAGTGGTCCTTAAATAGAGTTTTTAATATGTCTGCAAATGATTTTGGTTGTAAATACGCCTGACATGTTTTTACTAACTGTACTGTATATGAACTATAGATATGTGGGTGTCTATATTTGTGTGTCTGTGTGTGTGAGGTCGGGGTTAAATGATGAATTCTGAGCCTCATTTGTAAAGGCAGACCGTCTAAACAAAAGCCCTAAACAAACTGCTGTCACGGATACTTTGATTTAGTAAAGATGGTTTTAATAAAGCTTGTATGACGCGGATAAATCCTGTGGAATGAAACTCAAACACAACACTAAACACCACAAACATCCCATACAAAACACCATGGTATTTTTAACAGACACAGCGAGGCCTTCAAAGAATGCCATAGGAATTGTATGGGAACTTGGACGATGTGTTTACAATAAGTTTATGGGCATTTATAACAATTTTTGATTATTTACACTTATTTTAATAGATAATTTAAACAATATTGGCATGTAATAATCATGTTGTCAATGGTTTACCTCATAAAGATTAACCATGTTTTTATAATAACCATAAAAGTGTAGTTTTTTTATGTTTGTGCAACCAGGGATGGGCAAAAATACATTAATGTGAAGTTTATTCATAAACTAATTTCAAGAGGATCACATGATTATGAATGAACACCGCTGGTTCTGCATTAACTACGTTTGATCCACCAATCAGATGATTCCTAACCCACTATAAAGAGCCAGGGTTTCTCACTACAGTCATTTTCGATTTGAAGAATCCCCCCTTCCACCCCTACTCCTCCACCTTTCCCTTGATAGGGCGGCACAGTGGCCCAGTGATTAACACTGTTGCCTCACAGCAAGAACGTCACCGGTTCTAGTCCTTTAACCCCTGAGTTCTCAATTCCGGTCCTCATGACCCCCCCGTCCTGCACATTTTGTATGCCTTTCTTATTTGACACACAAGGATCTCCCCGTTAACGAGTGGATGATCTGAACCAGGTGTGTTAAGTAAGAAAAACATACAAAATGTGCAGGGCTGTGGGTCACAAGGACCGGAACTGAGAACCACTGCTTTAACCGATCGGCTGTTGTTTCTGTGCGAAGTTTGCATGTTCTTCCCGTGCTCGCGTGGGTTTCCCCCGGGTTCTCCGGTTTCCTCCCACATTCCAAAAGCATGCACTACACGTGAATTGATCAATCTAAATTTAGCACTACAGTCAAACTCTCTTCCAGCAGCATATCTCTTCATAGCAATCATTTTCTGTCATCAGCTCTCATCAAAAAGGGGGAGTTCTCGAGATCTACCTGAGCTCTAAGCTCCCCTCTCGCCCTGCAAACAGGAGGGAGCCCAGGGCTCAAGGACCACTTGCTTCATAATCAATCATCAGCTTAGGCCCTATTTACACTAATACGTTTTAGTTTTAAAACGCATATGTTTTGCTACGGTTACGCCATCCGTCCACACTACGCCGAAGTTTTCAAGCCCCGAACACGGAGCGTTTTGAAAACGCTGGAGAGGCTGTTTTCATTCTAAAACTCTGCTGCTCCGTCTCAGTGTAGATGGGGGAAAACGGAGACATCTGAAAACGGAGGCGGGGCTGCTGACATTCGCCTCTCTGATTGGGGCTTTTCCCTCAATATTAAGTAGCCTTCACACAGTTCAGTCCTGCATCTCTCCTTTCAAGTTCAGACTTCGCGAATTGATAAGGAAAACAAACTCCCGAGTGTGTACTTTATAAAGTCATTCACATCATCCTGGCTACGCTGTTTCACTTTCTTAACAATAACATGAAAACATGATGTGAGGAACTGCCTATTTTCATTTTGATATTAGCAACTTAAAAGACATCAGAAATGTTGAGGCATCGTGTAGCTGCATGATATAAGCGTCATCTTCATGCATATTTATAACAAAACGGAGCCTATAACATTACTGCCTCCTTTCATTTTCATTGAAAATACGAAACATACCATCTTGTACAATGAATATCAGTTTTAATAATTAGTAATGACCATTATAAAAGCATAACGCACAATAAGTTTATACAATAGAGAAAATAAAGGCAAGCGATCAGTCAGATGTGCAGAATCAGTGTCCGCAGTTACATTAAGATATTAACCTAACTTATCTTTGCGCTCAGCCAAAACACGTAACCTGAGAACAAGTAATAGATTCAAAAGACCAAAGACAGGGAATATCTAGTTAGATATAGACAACAAGATGAATTAAATATCACATTTAACAAATAGTGAGATTAGATCCTGCGGGAGATCCGTGATGAACAATCCGACGTGCACAGCTCTCATATAAGTATGTGCTCAAAGCACGCTGCAGTGCATGCCAGAGAGTGTGTGTGTGATCACATGATGTGCGTCTTCACCGTTTTAGTGTAGACAGAGAGCTGTTCAGAAACGCTGTGTGAAACGCTGGTGTGGACGCGGATCATTTTCATTCTAAAACGCTGTTTAAAAACAAACATACTAGTGTAAACGGGGCCTTAGTGTGAATTATTGAAATGTATTTTAAAATAAAATACCAAATACATCAAGTTTAGGTGTATGAAAATAAATGACAAAACGCAGCAGTCACAAATGTGTTAAAGTGAAATACTGTATTTTTGTATTTAAAAAAACTAGGAAATATCTTTTAAAATGGAGCATGAAATGTCTTCATAAACCCTCCGTCAACAATCCTGGATCAACCCCTTTACCATTAAACTGACTCAGACAAGTAAACAATGTTTGATAGCAACAGCTTTTCTCTGGCTACTTTAAATGGTTGTTGACCATAGATATTTACATTAGATGTCGCTATTGCCGCCTACGCTATTGTTGCCTATTAGAAGGAATGCATCAATAGAGCCGCCATTTTAGTACAGTGTAGCGCTACTTTGAAATGAATGTGAGACCAAGGTGTAGTGGAGGACTGGCCATCCAGAGCCCTATATAGACATATATACTTCTAACTATGATTGGAAGTTTTCCCTGTGGTCAGTATGCAAATTCATTCCTTTATTCATTCATTTTCTTTTTGGCTTAGTCCCTTTATTAATCAGGTGTCATCACAGCTGAATGAACCGCCAACTTATACAGCATATGTTGTATGCAGCGGATGCCCTTCACTGGAAAACACCCATACACACTCATACAGAAATATACACTTTGGACAATTTAGCTTACCCAATTCACCTGTACCACATGTTTTTGGGAAACCGGAGCACCCGGAGGAAACCCACGCCAACACTGGCAGAACATGCAAACTCCACACAGAAATGCCAACTGACCCAGCCGAGACTGGCACCAGTGACCTTCTTGCTGTGAAACCACAGTGATAACCACTGAGCCACACTGACACACTGTGAAAACATATCTTCCTGTCTTCATTTGTTGTTGACTCAAATGAACTTTTCTAGTCATCTCAACTTATATCAGTCAAACTGACTAAAAATGTGTTGTAGAGCTGCAAAACATTCAGCGGAAACCTGATTAACTTGTTGAATTAAATTAAAGTAACGTAAAAACATTTGTTGTCACAACTTTTTGTATGATTAATTCCTAAGCTGCTTTTAATTCATGCAACAACAAAAAAATCAGCACAATAGTTCTATAGCCTATTTGTTTTGTTGTTTACATCATGCGCGTGATTTTGCTGGTGCTGACACACAGCTGTATCAGTGCGGATGGAAACAGTGATGGATGGATGTGTGCTGCTGTTGAGTTCTGTGAGCGCGACGGAAAAAAAAAATGAGGGCGAGGCCTGTGCGTGACGTCAGCGCGCTCGAACCCGAGAGCGTGTTTAAAAGCGCTCCGAGATCAGCGGGAGCGTCAGACGCGTTTTAGAGACGCGCGTGTGGATCGCAACTGCTGTGAGCTGACAAGACACACACATACACACATATCATCGGTCTGCAGCTACTCTACGCACACTCTCAACTGATCAAAGCGGATATTGGTGAACGTTCACCTGGATTTCTTCACCTGTGCGCCGGGTTTTGGAGGCAGAATGCGGCGCGTTTTAATAGACACGGGAAACTATCAGAGTTAGTGCGAATTTTGGATGTGTGTGTTTGGATCCCGATGTCTTCATGTGAGCTGCTGCTGCTGCTGATTTTTCCTTATTTTACAGACGCCGCGCGCGGCAGCATCACGATCACGCGCGTTGCGTTGCGTTGCGCGCGGTGAGCTGAGCGGCGCGCGCGTCTTTTGGACACTTGGATCTAGCGGATAACATGTTGTGAATGAACCTGGGCCAGTGATATTTCTAGGATAACTCACGGATTTTATCTTTTGGATCTGTTAAATGTTTCCTGATTTACTGAGAATTTGGCTTTTCTGAAGCTCCGGTCTGTATAGACCCCATTTAAGGTGAATTTATGTTTTTTTTCCCATCATATTGACATAAAATAGTTTTTCCTTAGTTTTACTTCTAAATAATTATTTAAAAACTATTCTGGGTATTGGAATTGTTTATATTTTATGATGGAGTCATCAGAATTGGGGTTTAATAAAGCAACATTAAAACATTTATTGAGCTAAAGTTGGTTTTATATTCGCAAATTGGGAGTTTCTTCTAAATAATATAATAATTTTTCAGAAAAAAGTATTCTAAATAGAGAAATCATATCAACAGCTAATGATTATCATAGTACAACACTGTTCAGTGAATTAAATAGTGCTAATGTTGTTTTGAAGTCATATTTATATGCGTTTTCAGACCAAATACTGATGGTAAACAATATAGGGAGCAGGTCACAGTGTCTTACTTTGTTCAACAATGAACGAATGCGCAAATATAAAACCAACTTTACCTCAATAAATCATTGTTAATAGTTTTGAAACACAAATTAGAAAGCTTTATGTCCAAAAAGCGCACTGCTCTCCTTTATATATGCGCCGAGTGTTGCAGGGTGGAGAGGGCTGTGGGTCACCAGATGGAAATATAGTTACTGTGCGCTTTTCAGATACACTAAATAGTACATAAGATGGAGAAATCTTTACGAGTGTTTACTTCACAACACAACGTGAGGCCTTAAAACAAGCACTTTAATAAAATAATCGGGATGCTTTTAAATTGACTAATTTTAATAGCCAAAACACTTAAAAGTGCCAATTGTGGGGGATTTATGTGGCTGGAATGATGCACTAAATAGCTCAACCTCCTGATCCCACGACTATGGGGCTTATAAAGTATCAAAAAAGCTGTAATTGAATAATTGCATGTACAACCAGCAGGTTTTAACGATCAACAATTGGAGCAAAGCGTCATCCACGGTTATAAAAGTAATTGCAAACATCATTGCATTCGTGAAACTGGTAGATTTTATTTGCCTTTTCATCAACGGGAGTTTTGGGATCCGGGATTGGGGGGGTGACTCTGGCAGAAAACACACATTTTTTCTGCTCTGTAATATTGACAGAAATCTGTTCGGCATTAGCTGGGCTGCAGCCCACAGAGCACATTGGACTAGGAAGGGCTTCATCAGAATATTTAATTCAGCACTTTTTCTCATTTATTCTTGAACTGTTTCCCTTTGGGAGGATTTTCAGTAGCCGGCACAGAAAACAAACACAGCATCCATCGAATGAACACATGAAATAGACTTCAAGTCAGATTTATTTGCCCCCCCATCCCCTGTATGTTTTCCCCCAATTTCCGTTCAATGGAAAGATCTTTTTTTAACACATTTCTAAACATAATAGTTATACTAACTGATTTATTTGATCTTTTCCATGATGACAGCACATAATATTAGACTAGATATTCTTCAAGACACTAGTATTCAGCTTAAAGTCACATTTAAAGGCTTAACTAGGGTAATTAGGGTAAAGTTAGGGTAATTAGGCAAGTCATTGTATAACAGTGGTTTGTTCTGGAGACAATCCAAAACTAATATTGCTTAAGGGGGCTAATAATATTGACCTAAAAATGCTTTTAAAACTGATTTTATTCTAGCCAAAATAAAGCAAATAAGACTTTCTCCAGAAGAAAAAATATGATAGGAAATACTGTGAAAAATTCCTGAATCTGTTAATCATCATTTGGGAAACACTTAAAAAAGAAAATAAAGCTAAATAATTGAGGCTTCAACTGTAAATAAAGTCTTTGCATGCCGAATTTTGTCATTGTGCAGATTTTCACGCTTTCCCTTTTGCACCGTTGCAGCTTCCCTCAAAGGAACTGAGTCTAAAATGAAGTTATGGGACATTCTAGCCACGTGTTTGTTGCTCCTGAGCTCCGTGTCCACACGTCCCCTTTTCCACAAACTGCAGCCATCCAAGAGAGCTGTGGTCCGCAGTGAGAGCCCCGCTCTGGACCCCATCATCGACTCCCAACCTGAAACCTCAAACCCAAAACAAGCCTCCATGGAGGAACAATGTAAGTCAGTGAGCGTGCACAGAAACTCATGCATGTCTGAACCACTGCATGGTGTTAATTTGTTTTACTTCAATTGCAATGGAGTATTTCTGCGAGCTGTTTTCAATTACTCACATATTGAGCGACCCACAATTGTGACGATATACTGGTCAAGACTATATTTAAGGGATAGTTTAGCCTAAAAGGAAATCATTTAATTATTCACTCTTTATTCACTGTGGAAAAAAATGCTGGGGTTCACACAATTCCTTCATGTTGTCCCCACACAAATCACTGGATTGATCAACAACTAAGTTGTCCCTCAAGAATTGGGTTGATTCAACTCATTTTAAATAAGTAGCTTGAACAAGCAGCAAAAGTCTATTTTGTTTTAGTGTAAGTTACTTCGATAGCAATGAAGACTGCGAGCTGTTTTCAGTTACTCACATGTTGAGCAACTCATAATAACTGTGACAATATGCTGGTCAAGAGGGATAGTTCAGCCTAAAAAAGACAGTTCTGTCATCATTTATTTATTTATTTATTTATTTATTTATTTATTTATTTATTTATTTATT
>CAIGQZ010000643.1:6927704-6949160 GCA_903798205.1 Danio tinwini | reverse complement strand
ATTTATTTATTTATTTATTTATTTATTTATTTATTTATTTATTTATTCACACTTTATTTGTTCCAAACCCTTATGAATTATGTCAAACAAAAAAAGAAGATGCTTTGAAAAATGCCACAAACCTGTCACCATTGACTTCCATAGACTGTAAAAAAATTGCTGTAAAATTTACAGTATTACTGGGTATTTTGCTAGTCAGTACCACTGTAAAATTTACAAGTGCACTGTACATTAACAATTACAATTGTGCTGTCGTTTTATTTCAATTACAATGGAGAATTTCTGCGAGCTGTTTTCAATTACTTGCATATTGAGCAACTCATAACTGTGACAATATACTGGTCAAGACCATGCTAATGGAGTAGTTCACCCTAAAAAAAAAGACAATTCTGTCATCATTTATTTATTTATTCACTCTTTAATTGTTCTAAACCTTTATGAGTTTCTTTCTTTTGTTAAACTATAAAAGAAAATGTTTTGAAAAGTGTTAGAAATCTGTCACCATTGACTTCAATACATTGTACATTGGTTGCCAGTAATACTGTAAAATTTGCACGTGCACTGTAAATTAACGATTACATTTGTGCTGTAGTTTTACTTCAATTGCAATGGAGAATTTCTGTGAGCTGTTTTCAATTACTTACATGTTGTGTAAACAACTGTGACAATATACTGGTGTATATTTAAGGGATAGTTTAGCCTAAAAATGACAATTCTGTCATCATTCATTTGTTTATTCACTTTTTATTGGCTACAAACCTCTATAGGTTTCTTTCTTTTGTTAAAGAAAAAAAATAAGATGTTTTAAATAATGTCAGAAACCTGTCACCATTGACTTCCATACACTTCCATAAAAAATGCTGTAAAAGGTTTTAGTTCCCGGTAATACTGTAAAATTTACGAGCACACAGTAAATTAACAATTACAACTGTACTGTAGTTTTACTTTAATATCAATGGAGAATTTTTGATTACTCACATGTTGAGCTACTCATAACTGTGACAATATACTGGTCAAGACTATATTTAAGGGATAGGTCAGCCTAAAAAAAGACAATTCTGTCATCTATTTATTTATTCACTCTTTATTGGTTCCAAACCTTTATGAGTACAAAAAAGATGTTTTGAAAAATGTCGGAAACCTGTCACCATTGACTTCCATACACTGCAAAAAATTGCTGTAAAATGTACAGCATTACTGGCAAGTTTGAGAGTAGTACTGTACAATTTGTGCACTTAAAATTTTAAACATTTTTTGGCACAATTATAATTACTTTACAGTATTATCAGCAATTTCTACATGATCACTGGCAAAATGTATAAGTGCACTGTAAATAAACAATTACAACTGTGCTGTAGTTTTTAATTTTACAGTATTAATGGCAACCACAATTGCCAGAAACACTCAAATTTACAAGTGCAATTGTGATTGTTATAATTGTATTACACTTGTAAATTTTACAGTATTACTAGGAATTTTGACACTACTACTGGCACAATTTATAAGCGCACTGTAAATTAACAAGTACAACTTTGCTATAGTTTTAATGCACAATTGTGATTATTCATTTACAGTGCACTTGTAAGTTTTACAGTATTACTGGCCATTTTTACAGTATAACTAGCAATTTTTACGGTATTACTGGCAAAATTTACAAGCGCGCTGTAAATAAACAATTACAACTGTGCTGTAATTTTACAGCATAGTTGTAATTGGTCATTTACAGTACATTTTACAGTATTACTGGCAACCACAATTGCCAGAAATACTGTAAAATTTACAAGTGCAATTCTTAGTGTTGTAATTGTATTGCACTTGTAAATTTTACAGTATTACTACCAATTTTTACACTATTACTTGCAAAATTTACAAGCGCACTTAAACAACTCACATCTGTGCTGTAGTTTTACAGCACAGTTGTAATGGGTCATTTACAGTGCAATGGTACATTTTACAGTATTACTGTCAATTTTGGCTGCCAGTAATACTGTAAAAATTGCAAGTGCACTTACAATTTTAACCATTTTATATAGGGCTGTGTATTGGCAAGGACCTCACGATACGATACATATCGCGATACATGAATCACGATACAATAAATATTGTGATAAATTGCAATAGTTTGTATTAGTATGTGTGTCACATTATATTGACAACTTGATAAAGTCGGCAGACAAATTAAAATTCCAATTCACTAAAACCGCACAGTGTGATTGAACAGAGAACTATGTATATTGCAAACAAATGGCATTTATTTTTTGTCTAATTCAGTACTCCCTGCTATGTTTTACTCATAACCAAATCATTAATAAATAAAGATAAGTTACACACAAATTACCACCTGTCAATCACTTTTTTCCGCGGGACTCTGGCATGACTAGGCAGAGTAAACCGTGCCGTTATAACGTCCACACACTTGGTAAAAAAGGTGCACCAACAACAGGAACTAACCAACAGTATCTGAGGCTTTCACTAAAATTACTGAGTACAAGCGTGAAAGCAAAAGACTGAAGCAGTGTACTGACGCTGTGACACGTTACCTGAGAGAATCAAAAGACTGAAGAGTCGTTAGATAGAGACGAGATGAATTAAATATCATGTTTAACAACTAACTTATAGTGAGACGCAATCCAGCGGTACATCCTTGATAAACTGTCCGTACCAATGACTGTATAAAATATAGAGTCCGTACACTTCTCTGGAGCTCAGACGAGCGCATGACAGTGTGTGTGTGTGTGTGTGTGTGTGTGTCTCTGTGTGTGTCTCTGTGTGTGTGGTCACGTGATGTGCGTTTTCAGCCAGTGTGGATGTGGATCATTTTCGTTCTAAAATGCCGTTTTAAAACTAAGCTGTATCAGTGTAAACGGGGCCTGAGTGTGTGTTTTTCACGAGCGCGTTTGCAACGGGGGCGGTGCGGAGGATCGGTGATACCGCCTCGTATATCGACCCAACCCTAATAGCGTTAAAACCAAAGTGCAGCCACACGTCAGCTCTAAAAGCTGGAGGCACCTTTATATTTTCCGCCATGCTCACTCTTGCTTACTTCTGATACCGTACTACTTGGCGTTTTGTTGATCGCGAGTTAGCGACATCTACAGGAGTGGAGGAGGAGGAGGTCATTTGACACATCTTGAATCTTGATACTTGAGATTGGACTATCGATACACTATCGTAAAAGAAATGATCGCGATAGTTAGATGTATCGATAATATTGCACAGCTCTAATTTTATAGCATAATTGTAATAATTTATTTACACTGCACTTGTAAAATTTACTGGCAATATTTACAAGCGCAGTGTAAATTAGCAATTAGAACTTTGCGGTTGTTTTACAGCCAAGTTGTAATTATTATTAATTTACAGTGCGGTTGTAAGTTTTACAGTATTACTGGCCATTTACAGTGCACTGGTACATTTTACAGTATTGCTGTCAACCAAACTTGCCAGTAATACTGTAAATTTCACAAGTGCAATTGTTATTGTTGTAATCGTATCGCACTTGTAAATTTTACAGTATTACTGTCAATTGTGGTTGCCAGTAATACTGTAAAATTTACAAGTGCGATTACAATTACAACAATAACAATTGTGCTGTAAAACTATGCCACAGTAATACTGTAAATTTTACAGTGTAGTTTTTCCTAGAAGTCAGTGGTTACACATGTTCAATAAAATATATTCGCTTGTGTTTAGAAGTGCTTGAGGATCGTTAAATAGGGAGTCAAATGTCATTTTTTGGTGAACTGTCCCTTTAAATAAGCCTCAGCTGAAACACCACCTTCACAACAGCACGTTTTACATAACAAACCCCAAAGCGCGTCTGTTCAGCTGCATGAAAAATCCGAAACTGAAAGTGGCGTTTGGCCTCATAATACAGGTTGAGCTTGTTTTTTTGGTGACGTTTTATCATAAACCACTTCTAATCTTGCGGGATTTTGACTTGAGCTGAATATGACATTTCTCTCTACATATTGTTTACATTTCTGGTGTTTTCCAATCGTTTTTTTTCCTCGCAAGTAAGCAGATAGTGACGTGACGGGAAAGGCACGAGCTATAGATGACAGCAGCTGCTCCAGATGTTTAATAGCAGACTCATCTTCTGCACAGTAGTCTTGATGTGAACAGCATTTGAACTTGGCCCTCAATCTCGATTTTGGCCGTCGTGGGAATTTGCTAAATTACAGCATTAACAAGTCAAGCTCTGCACGTGGGATGGTTTCCATTAAGGCCCCCGACCAATCTGGCTTGTAAAATATGCATGAATTTATTTTCCAAAAACTCTTCATGTGGGACCTTGGGCCAGAGCCTTGCATAATGTGAGGCGTGCTGAAGAAACATACGATGGGAGCTGCAGAAAACAAACACATGTTGAATCGCTCAGTGACTTGAGTGTGTTGGGGATTCGGTCGCTATCACTCTGAAAAAAGAAAGATTGGCAGAAACTGAAACAGGTCGATTAGTTTAGTTAATTCTGCAGTCTGACGCAAGGAAGACGAGGCTTTAAAGCTCTCGTGAAGTGCTCTGAAATGTGCATTTATATTCGATGTTTGACATCTTCTCAACTGAAACAAAAAGAGGGCAGGGCATTACGTAGCTCCTCCTCTTTATTAAAAACAGCCAATAGTGTTTTGTTTTTGTCACAGCTCTGCTAGTGAGAGTGATTAAGCTTAAGCTCATCAAATGAAAAGCCAATGAGATGTAGGGGGCGGGGCATGTCAGATACTAGAGAGCATTGGATTGGTCGGAAGATTTGATGAGAAACAAGTATGAGGTGGTGTCTAAAAATCCTGGTAAAGTCTAGAAGGGATACAGCTGTGGATATACACATCAATATAGCATCATTTTTGTAACACTGTATGACAATAATTAATATTGTTACAGTACTGTGATGGTTGGGTTTAGGGTTGGGGTGTGAGTAGACATTAATAAAATACAATAAATGGGAAATTTAATAAATAATATAAATAATTCTCATTAACTTCCAGCTGCAACCGTATCTGACCTAGCAACAACCAAAAATCCTTGATCCATTTAGGTGGAAGTGACAAACTGCAAGCTTTGGATGTTTATATCAGGTTTAGATGGATCCAAATGTTGTCACTGTTTTGGAGCACATTACCTTATAGATATCCTTAAGACTAACATACTGATACTGACACCTAAAAAACATTATTTAGATTTTTACGGGAAAAAGTTCAGCCAAACATTACATTTCTGTCATCGCCTTTTACTTATTTTAAACCTTAATGAGCTTCTTTCTTTTGTTGAACACTAAAGACGATATTTTGAAGAAAGCTGGAAACTTCTATAGTAATACTTTCATAGTAATGAAAGTCAGTTGTAGCTAAACAAACACCCCCCCCCTCCCCTCCCCTCCCTCACACTTTGTTTCAATGGCCAAGAGGAAGGTTGGCCAATGGCGTAGGCTTCCTCCAAGTGCTCCGGTTTCCCCCACAGTCCAAACACATGTGCCATAGGTGAATTGGGTAAGCTAAATTAGCCATAGTGTGAGTGTATGGGTGTTTCCCAGTGTTGGGTTGCAGCTGGAAAGGCATCCGCTGCATGAAACATGTGCTGGATAAGTTGCCGGTTCATTTCACTGTGGTGACCCCCGATTAATAAAGAGACTAAGCCGAAAAGAAAATGATTTGTTTTGGGGATATTGTGTTTTGTTCTTATTTGGTCGAAGGGCATGAAATTGGAATCTATCCAGCAATTAGTAGCATCTGCAATCGAAGGAGTAAATATGTGAGAGAAAATTATTCATATTCTAGTAGATCTCTTTGTAAATCATGGCAAAATGTATGATTTTTCCTCCAGAAATAAATGAATGAATAAATAAATGACACATTCTAATAGTAAGTACTGATAGTAAATACCCTAGTGTTTTTGAAACTGTGTTATAGTGTATATATTATAGTAGTTAAAACTCATTGCTAATGAATGCTTCAGCATACTGTAGTATTAACAATAGTGAAGTGATAATGGGGGTGGCACGGTGGCTCGAACATATGACGGAATAATTGGTGGTTCATTCCGCTGTGGCGACCCCTGATAAATAAGAGACTAAGCCAAAGAAAAATGAATGAATGAACAAATGAATTGATAAACTGCAATAAATACTGTAGTATGATTTAGTTTTACTACAGTAAACTGTGGTGTATTGTAGTATAATCTACTCTAGTTGTAAAAAAACTACAGTATCAGGTCATTTGTTTACAGTGCTCAGCATAAATGAGTACATCCATTTAAAAAAAACTAATATTTTTATCAATTTCTCAGTGAATATAGAGAATATATTTGGTGCATTTGAACAAAACAGATTTATTAAATAGATATATTTATTGAAATAATACTAAAAAAAAAGACTAAAATAATATTTTAGTCACTGAACATCTTTATCCGCTCACTGGATAGTTTCTCCTCTTCAGACCATTCTCTGTAAACCCTAGAGATGGTTGTGCGTGAAAATCCCAGTAGATGAGCAGTTTCTGAAATACTCAGACCAGCCCACTTAAATCACTTAAATCCCCTTTCTTCCCCATTCTGATGCTCAGTTTGAACTGCAGCAGATCGTCTTGACCATGTCTATGTCTAAATGCATTGAGTTGCTGCCATGTGATTGGTTGAATAGAAATGTGCGTTAACGAGCAGTTGGACAGGTGTACCTAATAAAGTGGCCGGTTAGTGTATGCTGAGCGCTGTACATTACTATAGTAGTTGTGTTACCATAGCAGTTATAGAATCACCACAACAGACTCATTCAAGTACTTTACTATAGTATGGTTCAAAGATGGTGGTGCAGTGGGTAGCAAGAAGGATGCTGGTTCAAGCCCCGGCTGGGACAGTTGACATTTCTGTGTGGAGTTTGCATGTTCTCCCCGTGTTGGTGTGGGTTTCTTCTGGGTGCTCCGGTTTCCCCCACAGTCCAAACACATGCGCTATAGAGGGATTGAATAAGCTAAATTGGCCATAGTGTATGAGTGTGAATGTAAGAGTGTATGGGTGTTTCTCAGTGTTGGGATGCGGCTGTGTAAAACATATGCTGGATAAGTTGGCGGTTCATTCCGCTGTGGCAGCCGCTGATTAATAAAGGGACTAAGCCGAAGGAAAATGAATGAGTGAATGGTTCAAAGACACTATAGTGGTTACCATAAATTACTAACGTACTGAAAAGGAAAATTAGTTCACTTATTAGTTCAATGATTTAATTTTTGGATAGAAAATGAAAGAAAAGGAGATTTAGTCTGCCTGTTTTATTGTTTTCATTGTTTGCTAGTCCTGGGATGCATAGTAAAAAAATGCTGTTTATAAAGTCAGCGCGGAGAGTTTTGAGACGCTGCCAGTGTTTGTGGGATTCATCTGATACTGCTGTGGATCATATAACCAACTGGGTTACACAAATGACACCAGCGTAAAGGTTACTTGATTCTGGCACCTCTTTTCATGCCTGCAACTCAGGAGCTCATATAAACATCTCCGGCAAGACGAAAATTCATTCCGCGCTCCGTCCTGCAGAGACTTTACCTGCCAGATGGTGCCTGTGCAACATGAAACAGGTGTTTGTGCATGTCAGATGTGCTGCGGAAGAAATCTGCATGCGGAAACAGCCATAGAAATCACTGAAAAGGGTGTCCAATTTGGTTTTGTGCATTATTTTGTTTAGGGTTGCATGATATTGTAAAAATGTAACATTAAAATATTTTGTTATTCTGCGATATTCATTTCAATTTCACCAGATGACTTCAATATCTCTATTTGGAAAGGATTGATGATTTTGGATTGATTTGAATGATTCTATCATGAGAGTGCATCTCCATAACATCTAATAAACAGTCTATAAAAGCCATAAAGAAAAGATAGAATTGAAATAAAGAGTGTTTTTAGTGTTACAAACAGTATTCAGCTGAATGATAAGAATAATTGGTTTATAATAACTACACACTATGAATCATTTATTAAGCATTAGCATCTAGTGAATTCATTACACCGCGTTCCAAATTATTATGCAAATGATATCTTGCATCCGTTGAACTTGTGAGTTTTTGGAAAGTTTCCGCTTGAATCTGTTTGCAGGATGTCAGAATAGCCTCCCAGAGCTGCTGTATTGATATAAACTGCCTCCCACCCTCATAGATCTTTTGCTTGAGGATGCTCCAAAGGTTCTCAATAGGGTTAAGGTCAGGGGAGGATGGTGGCCACACCATGAGTTTCTCATCTTTTATGCCCATACCAGCCAATGACACAGAGGTATTATTTGCAGCATGAGATGATTTTGCTACGGAAGGCCCGGTTCTTCTTTTTGTACCATGGAAGAAAGTTGTCAGTCAGAAACTCGACATACTTTGCAGAGGTCATTTTCACACCTTCAGGGACCCTAAAGGAGCCTCTCCCCATGATTCCAGCCCAAAACATGACTCCGCCACCTCCTTGTTGACGTCGCAGCCTTGTTGGGACATGGTGGCCATCCACCAACCATCCACTACTCCATCCATCTGGACCATCCAGGGTTGCACGACACTCATCAGTAAACAAGACTGTTTGAAAATTAGTCTTCATGTATTTCTGGACCCGCTGCAACCTTTTCTGCTTGTGAGCTTTGGTTAGAGGTGGCCGAATAGTAGGTTTACGCACAACCGCAAGCCTCTGGAGGACCCTACACCTTGAGGTTCGTGGGACCCCAGAGGCATCAGCAGCTTTAAATACCTGTTTGCTGCTTTGTAATGGCATTTTAGCAGCTGCTCTCTTAATCTGATAAATTTGTCTGGCAGAAACCTTCCTTATTCTGCCTTAGTCTGCACAAACCCGTCTGTGCTCAGAATCAGCCACAGATTTCTTCACAGTACGATGATCACGCTTAAGTTTTTGTGAAATATCCAATGTTTTCATTCCTTGTCCAAGGCAAGGAAAAACAATCGAAAATCAGTGTTTATAACACTTACATTCACTTTGCATAATAAATTGGAACGCAGTGTATTTGTTAAGCATTAACTCTACATTAATAAACGTTAGTAAGCAGTTTATAACTGCAGCTACTAATGATGTGTTCTTGACTTATAACCACATTTATAATGTGCTTAATTTTACCTTCATAATTTGACTGGTTGATTTTTCATTGCTAAATTAAGTATTGCATTATTTACAAACCATTTGTATTCCAGAGTAGTTGAAGGTTTTTAAGATCATTCAGAATGAGCTAGTAAATGATTAATAAACTATTGAAATCAACGTGTGTATATCTTAATATTCAGGCACATAGTAATGGTAGCTGCTCTTTGGCATCCATGAACGAGCAAGAGAGTTTCTAACGGGTGCTCCTTTCTTTTTTTTTGCTCAAGACGAGAGCCATTAAACTTCCGTTGCGTAGCACAGTGAAACTAGAGCAAAGATACAAATGTACAGAGCAATATATGAAAACTAAATGGTGAAGTATATGAAGACAGTTTGAAACAACTAATATGAAGGCAGAGCTCACGATTAACATACACATACAGTACAAACGAACATATATGTCTTAAATAATCTGCACATACCTCGCTCTGATTTACCAAAGGGTTCTACGATATAAATTGAGCAGGATTAAGCCTCCTTTCTTTGTAAATCGATCCTCATGTCTATAAACTGCGCAGAAACAGGTATTCTCTTCGCTCTGCTAATCTGACTAACTTATTTGTGACCCGGACTACCGAAAACACGTGACATGCTCTGATGCTCTGAACAAATTTAAAGTTGTATAATCATTTAGTGGTCACCTAAAGTAATGGTTACTCTGTATGTTAATACATGCTTTTTTAACTCCACTCCACTTAAGTTGGGACTATTTATGCTTTATAAATCCCTTATAAATGACAATTAAAGGCTTGGTATTCTTCAAATGAACAATACTATTTGCAATCTTCTCTAAAAAGTAAAATTACTGTAAAGTTTAAACATTGCTGAATAACAGGAGTGTCAAAATACAACAATAACAACAATATATTAATTTACCAATATAATTGGATGCAATGTTTAAAACTGCACAGTAACTTCATTTTAGATAAGGTTGCAAAGATTAATTTTTTATTTGACGCAGTTTCATTTGTGCATCTTCAAATGAATAGAAATGAATGATGTTCCTGTTTAGAATTTAACTGACCCTTTAATGAATAAATAAATGACACATTCTAATAGTAAATACTGATAGTAAATACCCTAGTGAAACTGTATTATAGTGTATATATTATAACTCTTTGTTAATGAATGCTTCAGCATACTGTAGTATTAACAATAGTGAACTGATAATGGGGGTGGCACAGTGCCTATAACATATGCCAGAATAGTTGGTGGTTCATTATGCTGTGGCGACCCCTGATAAATAATAGACTAAGCCGAAGGAAAATTAATGAATGAAGGAACGAATGTATTCAGAAACTGCAATAAATACTGTAGTAGAATTTAGTACTACAGTAAACTTTACAGACCCTTTAATTGTCATTTATAAGAGATTTATAAAGCATAAATAGTCCTCACTTTAGATTAGATCACAAAACTGCATGAAGTTGAGTTAATAAAGCATTTAAAATACAAATTAACTGGTAACACTTTACAATAAGGTTCATTAGTTAATGTATTTACTAACATGAACTGATCATGACCAACACTTGTACAGCATTTATTACTCATAATTGAACATTCACTAATGCATTATTAACATCCAAGTCCATGCTTGATAACACTGTGAGTTAACATGAGCTGACAAAGAACAACTGTATTTTTATTAACTAACGTTAACATGAAAAAATGCTGTAGTAAATGTATTGTTTATTGTTTGTTCATGTTAGTAAATGCATTAACATTAACTAATGAACCTTATTGTAAAGTGTGACCAATTAACTATTAATATATGCCTGAATAATATGTTTATTAGACATTTACTAACTCATTCTGAATGATCTTTAAAAAAACACCAACTATGCTTAAATAACTGGTTTGTAAATAATGCAATGCTTTAATTTAGGAATGAAAAAAAAATCATTAACAAATTATGAAGGTATAATTATTAAGCACGTTATAAATGTGCTTATAAGTCAAGAATACATCATTTGTAGCTGCAGTTATAAACTGCTTACTAACGTTTATTATTGTAGCATTAATGCTTAACACATAATGCATTCACTATTTGCTAATGCTTAATAAATGGTTCATAGTGTGTAGTTATTATAAAGTGTTACAGAAATAATAAAAGTAATCGTTATTAGCTACAAATGGTACAGTTACTTATGCCTGAATGCTTTAAAACTCATTCAGTCACAGGCCTCAAAAACACATGGAAATGTTCGATTATAACATTGTAGATCCTGCGACGTGACTATTACGAATGTCGCATAGCTGAATAGGTTACGACTGGTTTTACAGCAGTTTTCTAATTGAAGTGAACTGCAATTTTTAAAGGGACAGTTCACTCAAAAATGTAAATACTGTCATTTATTCACCCTTTACTGGTTCTAAACATGTTTGAGGTTTTTATTTTGGTTCTGTTGAACACAAAAGAAGATATTTCGAAGAATGTTGGAAACATGTTACCATTGACTTCAATAGTGAGTAAAAAACTATACTGAAGTCAATGATTACAGGTTTCCAACATTCTTCAAAATATCTTCTTTTGCGTTCAGCAAAAAACAACAACAACAAAAAAACAGGCTGAGCAAATTATGACAGAATTCATTTGCTTGGATGATCTCTTGGACCTGGAATATGCTGTTTTTTATGTTCTTACATTACAGTTGCATGTTCTGCGCTTTTCTAACTGTTAAAGTCTATTGATTATTAGTATTATTAGCTGATTGGATATTAATCATATTGTATATTTTAGATGCTTACAGTGTAAATGTTAACACATGATTGGTAAAGCATCAATAAAAAGTGTATCAAGTATGTTTTGTCAGTCACAAATCAGCTTGAGGGTTTTTTCGTTTCTGTTAAACATAAGATACTTTGAAGAATGTTGAAAACCAGTAACCATTAACTTCCATAGTATTTGTTTTTCATACTATGGAAGTCAATTGTTACAGGTTTCCAGCATTCTTCAGAATATCTTCTTTTGTGTTCAGCAAAAAAACTCAAGTTGAGCAAATCATGACAGAATTGTCATTTTTGGGTGAACTATCCCTTCAACCTGGAATTAGCTATTATCCAGGTTGATATTTTAACCTTGATATTTTAATATTTCCATTAATATGTTTTATTATTTGCTTACATTTAATCACAGTGACTTGTTCAGTGCTTCTCTAACAGTTAAAGTCTGTTGATCACTATTATTAACTGAATGGATATTAATCATATTGTAAATATTGTATATTTTAGATGCTTACAGTGTGTCAACACCTGATTGGTAAAACATCACTAAAAAGTGTATGGAGTGAGTTTTGTTTTTGAGTTAGTTTTTTTCTTTCTGTTAAACATAAAAGATGGCGACACAGTGGCGCAGTAGGTAGTGCTGTCGCCTCACAGCAAGAAGGTCACTGGTTCGAGTCTCGGCTGGGTCAGTTGGCGTTTCTGTGTGGAGTTTGCATGTTCTCCCTGCGTTTGTGTGGGTTTCCCCCACAGTCCAAACACATGCGGTACAGGTGAATTAGGTAGGCTAAATTGTCCGTAGTGTATGAGTGTGAACGAGTGTGTATGGATGTTTCCCAGAGATGGGTTGCGGCTGGAAGGGCATCCACTGCGTAAAACAAATGCTGGATAAGTTGGCGGTTCATTGCACTGTGGTGACCCCAGATTAATAAAGGGACTAAGCTGAAAAGAAAATGAATGAATGAATGAATAAAATATTTTGAAGAATGTTGGAAATCTGTAACCATTGACTTCCATAGTGTTTGTTTTTGCTATTATTGAAGTCAATGATTACAGGTTTCCAACATTCTTCAAAATATCTTCTTTTGTGTTCAGCAAAAATCTGAATTTCCATTTGAATCGGAGTTTGGTATTTTTATGTTCTTACGTGAAATCACAATCACAAGTTGCTTGATCTTCTCTAACAGTTAGTCTGTTGCTTATTAACATGATTAACTGTATGCATATCAATCATATTGGAAATATTGAATATTTTAAATGCTTAAAATGTCAACATGTCAAAAGAAAAGAAGTGTAATAAGTATGTTTTGACACTTTAGTAAAAGTAACAATTCACACCATATACCACTGGCTTATTACTTACCTGGTATTAAGATATGAACCTTTTATTAGCACTTATGAAGTATGACCTTATTCTACATTCCTAATTCTAGCCAGTACCCAAACCTAAACCCAACTAACGCCTAACTAACTATAATCAGCTGATTAGTAGTTTATTGAGCTCAAAGTCTTAGTTAATGGTTTGGTAATAGCTTGAATAAAATATAAATTACAATATTAATTAATTAATTTTCCTTCAGCTTAGTCCCTAATTTATCAGGGGTCACCACTGGGGAATGAACCGCCAACTATTTTTTACGCAGTGGATGTCCTTCCAGCTGCAACCCAGTACTGAGAAACACTCATACACTCTCACATTCCCACACTGTGGACAATTTAGTACAAAATAAAGTGTATTTAAAGTATATAAATATACCGCATGTTTATATGCCAGGCTAAAAATGAGAAATCAAGCTGGTCATGGGACCTCAGTGCAGCGTCCATCATGAAACTTTCTAACTTCTTGTAGGATAAAACAACATTATTCAAAAGTACTGTTCATTTGTTTGAGGATAAATCATAATAAATGAGGAGAAGAAAACGTTTTGCTGCATTTATCATGCATCATCAGAGCTTTTCCCAGAAGTGTGCTGCGTCCATAGGGTCGACTACGGCGCGGGTCAACTCTGGAGTTCTGACTGTAATGAAATCATGGTGTATTACATGCAGATCAAACGAGCGCTCGCTTTTGTAAAAGACGAGGGCGGCGTGCATGTTTCGAGTTTGCGGTTGAGCAGATGTATTCTGCTGTACCTCAATGTCATCATCTATAAGATTTTCCATCGCCGTCTTGAGATGAAAACACGACTGGTCTGTCTGGCGGAGAGCGAGATATCATCCGCCGTTATTCAGGATGACAGATAAACAGTGTAACATACATAGAGTTGAGGAGCCTCCTGGGAAATATTCATTTGCTTTTAAATATTTCTCAGGTGAAGTTTAATGGAGCGAGGAGATTTTCACAGTATTTCCTATAATATTTTTTCTTCTGGAGAAAGTCTTATTTGTTTTATTTCAGCTAAAATAAAAGCAGTTTGAAATAGTTTTAAAAGCATTTTAATGTCAATATTATTAGCCTCCTTATGCAGGGTTTGTTTTGGATTGTCTGCAGAACAAACCACTGTTATACAATGACTTGCCTAATTACCCTAACTTTACCCTAATTAAGCCTTTAAATGTCACTTTAAGCTGAATACTACACTACCTGACAAAACTCTTGTCGCCTATCCAAGTTTTAGGAACAGCATATAATAACTTGACTTCTAGTTGATCCTTTGATATCAGAAGTGTCTTATATGAAAGGCAAAGGCCTCTAGATGACGCTTATTTGAGCACAATAAAATATGATCATGTCTTGATGTTGAATGATTTCATTAGGACAGTAAGGTCTGACTCTGCTTACACTAAAGTCTCATCACTAAACCTTCAATAATGTCCAGTATAGAATATAAAGTCATGCTGCAGTGGAAACAGAATGAATATTGTGTCTGACTCCATCATGAGCTTGGAGGACTGCATCCACACATCTCTGAATGACTCAAATCACTGATTAATAAAGTCATCTGGAATGGCAAAGAAAGTGTTCTTGCAGGACTCCCAGAGTCTTCAATGCATCTCCAACGCCTCCTCCATCTTACCCCAGACGTGCTCAATAATGTTTAAGTCTGGTGACTGGGCTGGCCAATCCTGCAGCAGCTTGACCTTCTTTGCTTTCAGGATCTTTGATGTGGAGGCTGAAGTATGAGGAGCGCTATCCTGCTGGAGAATTGTCCCTCTCCTGTGGTTTGTAATGTAACGGGCAGCACAAATGTCTTGATACCTCAGGCTGTTGATGTTGATCATCCACTCTGCAGATCTCTCGCACGCCCCCATACTGAATGTAACCCCAAACCATGATTTCTCTTTCACCAAACTTGACTGGTTTCTCAGAGAATCTTGGCTCCATGCTGGTTCCAGTAGGTCTTCTGCAGTATTGGTGATGATTGAGATACAGTTCAACAGATGATTCATCAGAAAAATCCACCTATACAGTCACTTTTCTAAATGATCAACTAGAAGTCAAGTTATTATTTGTTGCTCTTACAACTGGGATCAACGACAAGACTTGATCAAATCCAGTAAAATATGTACTGTCATCATAGCAAAAATAAAAGAAATCAGAAAAATAAATAAAGAGTTTCAAAAAGTCTTTGGAGGAACCCAATAAAATACACGCAGGAATGATTTTGTTTACATAATTGATGTTCGCTGAGATTTCACTTACATAAAGAGAGTGTCAACCTGTATTAAATGGAGAACTAGAGATGCACCGATCAACCGGCCAAGGAGTGAAATCTACCAATCTTCCACATGACCATCTTGACTATAAAACTGGTGCCCAATTTAATTCTGTGTGGCAGTAATAATGTCTTTAAAAAGTTCTAAAGTCAGCATGAACTAGAAGTTCTGACTGTTTTTTTTCCCCTAGAGTTCCTAGAGAAAGAGAATATTAAATAAGAAAACTAGGCATAACTTTGTTTGTTTTTTCTACTACCGTCTTTCGGATGAGACGTTAAACCGAGGTCCTGACTCTTTGTGGTCATTAAATATCCCATGGCACTTCTCGTAAAGAGTAGGGGTGTAACTCCGGTGTCCTGGCCAAAGTCCCTCAATCGGCCCTTACCCATCATGGCCTCCTAATCATCCCCATCCACCGAATTGGCTCTATCACTGTCTCTTCACTCCACCTATAGCTGGTGTGTGGTGAGCGCACTGGCGTCGTTGTCCTGTGGCTGCCGTCGCATCATCTAAGTGGATGCTACACACTACTGGTGGTGGTGTGGAGAGACTCCCTTCATGATTGTAAAGCACTTTGGGTGTATGGCCATACACAATAAATGCACTATATAAATATACATTACATTACATTACATTCTACTGCGAGCTGATTGAATAAAGTAGGCATTTCATTCAGAAAGATGGGGCAAGGGGTTTGGGGAGAGTTATTACAACCTAACAGACTCCTTCTGCTCACCATTTCTGTTTGTTGTCAAACTGACAGCTGGAGGGGGCGTGGTTAAGTGTGTTAGCCACGCCCAAGACCAGGGCTATTTAATTGGCGGCCCACGAGCCGAACCTGGCCCCCGAGGCAATTTGTTCCGGCCCTCCAAATAGTGTGACCAAGATATCAAAAATAAACTTAGTTCAGTGGAAACTAAACGCCCGCTATAGTTATGAAGTGACGTGCGTCTGTTCAATACAGCACAAGCTGCAGTTGCACAGAGCGTGAGTCACCATTTGGTTATGTTTGTAGAGAAGGCCTTTTGTGCAATGCACTGATATCGTTAACAGGAATGCAATGATAAGCCAATTTCAATATTAACCACGCTTTATTCATTACATCTAATTCATCGTAAAGGCTTCTCAACGCTGAACAAAACTGCTGCAACTAAACAAAGTTATGCCACCTGTGCGCTAGTTTAAAGTTCTGAGCTTATACCGAGGCTAATACACACGCACACTGGATTAACTATAGCAGCGCGCCGTTCACATATTGCGTCTTTTCCACACGCAAGTTCATTATTTCCAATGGAGATGTGCGCATATTGAGAGCAGTGCGTGCACGGCTCGTAGAGCAGACCGACGCACTCACACCCTCCAGGTGCACACAGTACAAATGATCTCACGCTGTAGCGGAAAGAGTTGTGGCTTTTAGTGAAATGCAAACAAAACATAGGTTAGACAAATTATTCAAGATTATTAAATGATTATGTATGTATGAACGCAGATAATAACAGCAGTTCATTTAAATTCTTAGCTATTATATAGATTAAATTAACATTAGACACATACTATTGTTGATTTATTCTTGTTTTTATTTATTTATTCGTTGTTCTGTCATTTATTTTCACTGTAAAATTATCCCTCATGTTTAAACCAAAAACCTTTTGATTTATTTTTAAGTCCAGAGAGAGAAATGGACTATTGTTTGTGTTTTATTAATATTTTGTGCTGTATTTGGCTACTGAGCAGCAATAAACAACACTTTAAAATAAGCAGTTTTCTTGTGATTTTCTAAACTAGTAGTGTTCCGAATTTAATAAATGCAGAATAATCGTGATAACCGTGAAACCATGATTATTCTTCAGACTATATAATCGTACAACAAAAATATATAATCGTTGCATCTCTAATTGTTATGCAGTTCAAAACAACATATGAATGTGTCTGAATTAGTGATGCGCGGATGGCGGTTATATCCGCAGGCGCTGTGGATAATCCGTGGGTCGGGCAGGTCGGGTAATAAAAAAATACATTATGATTAATTGCGGGTGGGTCGCAGGTCATAGCAGTTGACCAGCAAAAAAGCAGAGAGTGGACTTCGCAGAATGTGAAGATGAGAGAGATGCCCAAAATAATGGATGAAATGCAAGAGTACTGTGCAAACTTTCAGTCAGAGGAGTCATCAGAGGAAAATCTGCTATCATTCTGAGAGAAACAAGATTGCTTATTTACTTGACTGCAGCGCCTTGCAGGGAGAAGCTTGTGCATTCCTGCAACAAGCAATGCGCGCAAATCTCATTTAGTGCAGCCCCAATCCAGGCACAGTAGGCTAGATGCTATTCTGTTTCTGCACAGTGCAAAGTAAAAGGCCAAGTAAACATAACATAGCTGCCGTTTAGGCTGAAGTGACACCGTTTTTGTTCCTGCATATGTAAAAGCTAAATCTGCTGTTAATAATGAACGATCCACAGTGACCTATCATCTCGCTTAAAACACAGAATTAGAATTATTAAAGTGTCGATCGGGTGCGGGTCGGGTGCGGATATAAATATCAGATCAAATAATATGTGCGGGCGGGTGGTGGTCGATGATTAGAATGAAGAAGCGGATTCGGGTGACATTTCAGCTGATCCACGCATCTCTAGTCTGAAAGTAGAAGAAGACTTTTACTTTTGTTGTGCTCTGAAATACAACATTTGAATGTTTGTAAAAAAAGTTATGTATGTTATGTAGTTTTAAAATACAATATATTTACATTTTAATGTAGAAAAAGCCTTTACGGGTGTCTTAAGGAGCAAAAATACAGCATATGGGCTCTTTTATGCAGAAGTGTCATCACTTATATTGCAAGTCATATCTCTACAGCCCCTCATTTGGCATGCTTTTCATCAACTGGCCCCCATGACGAATTGAATAGCCCTGCCTTAGACAGACCTAATCTGAGAATTTACCTGAAAACAAACAGGAAGTGCATTTCCATGTTTCAATTGAAGATTACAGGGGCAAACTATTGTTTTTGTCTTAAAAACATGCACGGATGAATTGTTCAGCACAAAACTAGCAATGAGAGCGAACAAATTGAATATGGTTAGTTCTGATTTCATGTGTATATCTCTTAGAAACCTGCAAAAACCCTGTTTAAGGATCATCAAACCAAATGCAAAACAGAATCTGACGCATGTTGTTTTATCTGTTGAAGATGACCTAACGGGACTGTACCCGGAGCACTTCGAGGACGTAATGGACTTCATCGAAGCCACTCTGGGCCGCCTGCGCAGATCCTCAGATGTAGACCCCCAGATGAAGCGTGACAGGGTCCGACAGAAAGCAGCAGCAAACACGGAGAAATCCGGAGGACGGGGACGAGGGGAGCGCAAGAGGAGCCGCGGACGGGCCCGGAGCAGAGACGACCGGGTCAAAGGTCAAGGCCGCGGCTGCCTACTAAAAGAGATCCATCTGAACGTCACAGACCTGGACTTGGGTTACAGGACCAAAGAGGAGCTGATCTTCCGCTACTGCAGCGGCCCGTGTCACGACGCCGAGACCAACTACGATAAGATCCTCAATAATCTCACCCACAATAAGAAGCTGGACAAGGACACGCCGTCCCGAACCTGCTGCCGGCCCATCGCATTCGACGACGACATCTCCTTTCTGGATGACAGCTTGGAATATCACACGCTGAAAAAGCATTCCGCTAAAAAGTGTGCATGCGTTTGACCGCACACAAACGGGACTCTCACTAGAAGAGGCGAGGGTGTTTTCAGTATTCACTTTGTTACCGAACCACGAGCGTTCATTGAGCAACAAACACCTGTTGTTTTGGTGGAATAAGAAAGCTTGAGTGGGATTATTATCGCGTTTATAATGTCAGAGAGAGACGCCACCACGACGACAACAGACTGCAAATCTTTAATATCCAGAAAGCTATCAATATATATATTGATATATATATGAAAATGTATTTATTGAGATTTAATTAAGTTATTGTTATTTATTGCAATCCATTGTATTAGAGTGTTTGTTTCTCTTATTTATTTAAGGAGGGTTTTTTTTTTTTGGATTGTTGTTCTCTATCTTGGATGGTGCCAAATGGGAGCAGGTGTTTTTAAAGGAGCCGCTCGCTGTTGGTTCTTCACTCAGCATCATGTCATTTCAGCATCGTGGCATGTGATTTAGTTTTTTCTGTGAAATGCAAAATGAGATTTGAAGGCACAGGCACAGTGTAAAAACCTTGACAAAATCTATATATTTATGCACACAGACAAGCCTGAAATTATTCATAACCCTGGCAAATTCTAACTTAAAGTTTTAGAATTTTATTTCCACAATGATGCCTCTTGTACATGATTTTATTGTCTTTTGGGAGAAGCCGGTGTCACTTCCAGTCAATAAAATAATAGTTGCTGGTTTAATAAAAGTAACAGAATTTGAATAGAAGGGTATGAAGTAATTTCAGATTTTAATTACTTTAATTAAGGGCTGCACAATATATAGTTTCAGCTATTGTAATGTGCGCATAAGCAATAGTCACATCGCAGAGATATGCAATGTTGAGTCTGAATTAAAGTTGACCAGGAGATACAGAATTGGATTTAATCACTGTAATTATGCAGAACTTACATGATTTATGCAAAAAAAAAATGTTTTCTTAAAATCTTTGTCTTGTTTCTTGTCCAAATATCTACAAGATTATTTCTCTTACCCCACTGGTAGATAATGAAGCTTGTTTTAAGGAAAAACTCTTTATTTTGACTTATTTCTTCTGACGGTGAAAACAAAACAATGTTTGTACTTGCTCTAAGAATATTTTGATATTTGGACTAGAAACGAGACCATGCAAATTAAGAAAAGCATTTGTTTGCATTGTATTCCATTTCTGTTCCTGAATAATGTCATGCCCCATTCACACGGGGCGTCAGCATCAATGCTTCCAATTCACTTCCAATGGACAACTTCAAGCATTGGCAAACTAAATAGTGGATCTGTTGGAGCCGCTTCAGCAGTGTTGCTCGCTGCAGAAAGTGGGAATTTCTCAACTTTTCAAGCATTAATGGAAGGGGTCAGCCAATCAGGGGTGCGTTTCTTAAACAATGACGTAACTCGCGGCTGAACTATCATAGTACGATGCATTGGTTGGGAAAAGAACGATGTAGTGATGAGTGTTTCCCAAAACCCGGAGTTTCTCTGTCACAGAATCACGTTAGTAATGTAAAACACCCATAATGATGCTCTAAACAGGATGGTAACTACTTCTTTAGAGAAGAACCCTATCATTTCCTTGTACAAATTATATTGTTTTACATGCACACGCATTTAAAAAAAAAAAATCCAACATTAGCTTTGGTAAAAACATGCACTCGCTTTCCATAATAATTGAAATAAATGTAAATGGCACATATAGGGCCTGTGTTTCCTTTACAAATATTATTGAGAACATTACATATTCTATTCTACAACATAAAATCACTCATTATATATATAAATATCAGATAAATAAATAAATAATGAGGTGATTTATTAAGAAATGAAATTTAATATTTATTATTATTAGGAAATGAAAAAATACTTTATATATACTACTTCATACTTCAATATTAATTAAATTAAGGATGATGATGACGACGATTATTATTATTATTATTAAGTAGGATATTGTTTGTTTATTATTTATTTTATTAAAAGTCTACTTTTACAATTTGACATGTAAAACACTGCAGAAATCTTCTAACCAGCAGGCCCATGTCATATACAGTACAGATACTTAATAAATAACCTACTATAAATTAAAAGCATTACCGTACGCTGTGTTTTTTATTTTCACAAGCTTTAGAGACGTAACGTAAATTCTGCTTTTAAATAATAGCTCACCTATAGCTTTCGTTATGTGTTCAAAATGATATAAATGTTTTCAAAGTGCACTGCGAAGGGAGCACAATAGTAAACATGAAGATTGCTAAAACTGAACTGTAAAAATACTTT
>CAIGQZ010000643.1:6857694-6878714 GCA_903798205.1 Danio tinwini | reverse complement strand
ACACACACACACACACACACACACACACACACACACACACACACACAAGGCATACATACACACAAATGCAAATACACAAAGTGCACACAGACATACACACATACACAAACACACACACACACACACACAGACACACACACAAATGCAAACACACACACACACACTAACATAAGCACACAGACACACACAGAAATGTGCATGCAGACACACACACAAACACACAGACACACACATATGCACGCACTCACACACGCACATGCGCACGCACATACACACACACACACACACACACACACACACACACACACACACACACACAGGCAAACACACAAACAAACACTCAAACACACTCTCTTAAACACACACACACACACACACACACAGCTGACAGTGGCAGTGTTGTATGCGTCCAGCAGGGCTCAGAGCTGGACCCGCGCAGGGTTTCGGCCAGTGTTTACACTCGCATGATTGGTGGCTCTTCCTGACACGGGACGTCCCGCAGGCGCAGCACTTCATAAAGACAGCACTTAAATTCTTCAGCAGTTTGCAGAGAGACGCGCTGGATAAACACTGTGAATAGCTCACTCTGCTATAAATAACCGCTCCAAAGGTGTGTGGACCAAACCAGAGGAGGATTACTGCTAATACTGGAGGAGCAGTCAGCACTCGTCATCTCCGTCTGGAAGAGATACTGAGCAATATCTCTGATGTCTCACTTGCTTATTAGCATGCATATTATTAAAGTGGGCTTCACGGTGGCGCAGTGGGTAGCACGATCACCTCACAGCAAGAAGGTCGCTGGTTCGAGCCTCGGCTGGGTCAGTTGGTGTTTCTGCATGGAGTATGCATGTTCTCTCCGTGTTGGCGTGGGTTTCCTCCGGGTGCTCCGGTTTCTGAACACATGCGCTGTTGGTGAATTGAGTAAGCTGATTTGTCCGTAGCGAATGTGTGTGAATGAGTGTGTATAAGTGTTTCCCAGTGATGGGTTGCAGCTGGAAGAGCATCCACTGCGTAAAACATATGCTGGAATAGTTGGCGGTTCATTCCACTGTGGCGACCCCAGAATAATAAAGAGACAAGCCGAAAAGAAAATGAATGAATGAATAAACGAAGACTTTTCACAAGCCTCCAGGTCTTCCGGAAACAGAGAAGGGAAAAAGCTCCAGGCCCAGATCTTATAACACCAGCCTGTTTAAAGTCTTGTGCTGACCAACTGGCCCCCATCTTCACCCTGATCTTCAACAGATCACTGGAGCAGTGTGAAGTGCCCTCCTGCTTCAAAAGCTCCATCATCATTCCCATACCAAAGAAACCCAAACTCACAGGACTTTTGGGTCCACCATCATTCCACACTTTAACATGGCAAGCGGCGGTAAAGTGAGGCAGCAATACGAGGAAGCGCCGGTGTCTTTTAAATCCGCGGTGTGGGGACATTTCAGTTACACGTATAGACTAATCGAACGAAACTCTTCCAACATGACTGCACCCAGCAATATCACTGTCTGAAGGCAGGATAGCAGAGAAGGTAATAAAGTACAAATATGTTTATTTGAAATGGTCAATTTATGTTTATTAACTTCACATGCGTGTTTATTTTTAAAATGTAGGGATTTATGCGTTCCCCAGTTTGTTCATGAGCTTCCAGCAGCTGTGAGATTTCAGTGTTCATTTTTTATTATAATACACTAGGACTAGTGTACCTTTCTTGGCTTTGAAGTAAAATAAAGGAGTTTTACAATAAATAATTTTTATTTTTTCTCTTTCGTACTGTTCCTATTGCCTAAGCATAGAATAACAACAACAAAAAACACTTATGTGTCAAGCCATCAGAACCGAACCGAAAACTGTGTTAAAAAACTGAGGTATGTATTGAACCGTAAGCTAACTGTATTATTGCATCACTAATATGTATTATTATTTTCTATTTTGTCAATTTTGTCAAGCGTCCTGTGGACAGGTTTTGAGAATTAGCAAGTCTGCTAAAACACTTAAATGCATTTGGTTGTCCAGTGTAATTGTGATGTCCATGTTAAATAAATAAATAAATGAATAAATAAATAAATTAGGGCTGTCAAAATTAGCGCATTAACGCATGCGATTAATTAGAAATATTTAACGTGTAAAAAACGCATTTAACGCAGTTGCAGTTTTCCTGTTATGGCCGACGTGTGTTCAGGGCCGGCGCATCCATAGAGGCGACCTAGGCGGCCAACTTGGGCGGCAGAATAGTGAGCGAAATCCCCGGTCCTCACTTTCATCCGTGACACCCACCCCCTACCCCCCTGGCTAAATGTTAAGGAGGACTAAACTAAATTGTTTCTACTTTATAATTAATCTTCTCAACTCGCAATACAACTTTACAATGAGTACAATTGTTTGTATTCAATACTTTAATATTATTATTATTATATTTTTCCATTTCCATATTTGCAATGCCTGTATTTTGGATTTTTTTTTGTATTCGTGATTAATCATGATTAATCACAAAAAAAGTGATTTTTTTAATCAATTGACAGCCCTAAAATAAATAAATTTGTGTAAACAAAAACTGCAGGACAGCGTAGTCCAGGGTACATATTTGTTGGCTCTCAAAAAATGTAGCCCTGGGCACATATCCCCAATGAGTCTGTGTGGGTTTTAGTCTTAATTTTAGTTTTAGTTTTGCTAAAATAACCCTGAACCGAACCTCAGTGGATGAGGATGAATTCTGTGAGCTGACTGACCAAACTTCTGTCTTTCCTAGGCTTCACAATCTGTGCCAATAAAACCTGATTCTTCAAACGCAGGCTGCTATACTGCCTAGATTTACTCTTCCTGCAGGAGTAAAGCATCTATAAGCCTTGTCTCCTTCCTCCAAAACACAGCGCTGATCCACGGCTCCACTGAGCTCCAGTTTGGCCCCGTTCAGCCATAAAACTCTCCTTTAGAAGTTCACAGATATATTTGGATATTCAGCTCTGCATTTAATGTTCTTCATGGTTAAAATGCTGTTCATCCCGATGTCCAAACATCTAGATCTTCTACTCTGCACTGAAGAGTCTTTAATATTTTCTCCAGTAAACACTGAGCTCATTGCACAAGTGCTGGCTGAGCTACGGTGGCGCAGTGGGTAGCGCTGTCGGCTCACAGCAAGAAGGTCGCTGGTTCCAGCCTTGGCTGGGTCAGTTGGCTTTGTGTATGGAGTTGTATGGAGAACCCCCGTGTTCGTGTGGGTTTCCTCCGGGTGCTCCGGTTTGATTGAAATGATTACGTTTCTTTTAGCAGAAAAGTAATTGAATTACATTAACTAATAACCAGCGGCGCGGCTAGGGGGGAAGTTTGGATGATTCTAAGGGCTCACACTATTTTGTTGCACCCAGAGATACTATTAGGGGCCATAATCCAACGGCCCCATCCCACCATCTTCACTTTTTGTTCACGACAATCCCCCCCCCCCCCCCCCCCCCCTCACCGACTCATTTACAGGGGAAGAGGAGAGTAAAACTGCTGAACGTACCGCATCGGCAACCTCAATCTCATAGAGTTTCTGCAGAGTCTCGCGCTGGAAGAACAACAGTTTCCCCTGACCCTCGTCCTTCCTCACAGAGGTGCCCGTCACCAGCAGCTTATCATCTGGACTGAAGCAGCAGTCGGTCCTAACACACACACAATGACACATATTCACTTTCAGAGTTGGGTGTAACGTGTTTCACAGTGACACATTTCTGTATTGTAATTACCTTTTTGGGGAAAGCAGTAATGTAACAAATGACATTTTAAACTTGTGTAATTTTATTACAGTAAGTAAGTGTAATTGCATTACTAATATAGTTTTTAGAAGAAAAATATGGCTCTTTTTTTTTAAATCAACTTTTTTTAAGCACGTTTCTGCACACATCATGATTTTGCCAAGTACGATGTGATCCTGGATTAACATCTATGTTGATCCTGGAACATCATTTTTGTTCGTAAATGTAACCCATACCTATTCCCTACCCCTTAACACTACTATAACTGTACATTATTCCCAAGATCAGAGGGGACTAATAGCTGGATAACAATCTAAACCCAACCACAAGCCTAAACTTAACATAAGAGGTAAACGTATCCCTTAATTCTGATTGGCTGATTGGAATGTTGTTCCAGGATCAACATAGATGTTAATCCAGGAACATGTCCTACTCGGTGAAATCAGGTTGGCGCGTTTCTGCAACGCCAGTTAATGAGCATGCGCTTTTAAACTACCAGAGAACGTAAGCTGAAAGCTGTTGCGTCATCAAGTGGAAATACAGACATTACTTTGATTTTATTGAGCGCAAAAACTAAAATATTGCTGTGAAATGTAGTCTATGTTCAGTCTCTGAAGAATGTACGACTGCTTTGAACTCGACCAGCAATTGACCAAAAAGCACTTGAAGACAATACTCGTGGCCAATGAGGACACAGGCAATTATAATTCTCACAATTATCTGTGGTTATATTAGTGAATCCAAATCTCAACACGTTTATTATTATATAATAACTAGTGTTATTTAAAAATTATTAATATTATTATTAATAAATTAAATAATAATATTAATAACACTAATAATCCTAATACAAAAATTACTAATACTACTAATACTAATACAACTAATACTAACACTAATAATACCAAAACTAATAATACTACTAATGTGAATACTAGTACCAATAATAATACTACCAATACTAATAATATTACTAATACTACCAATACTAATACTAATAATACTAATAATACAAATACTAATACTAGCAACACTACTAATACTAATAATATAACTAATACTAATACTACTAACACTAATATAATACTAATAATACTTATACTAATAATATAAATGATACTAATACTTCTAAAACTAATAATACTACTAATAATGCAACTTCTAATACCAATAATACTACTATTGATAATACTACTAATACTACTACTTCTAATACTTATACTACTAATAATACTACTTCTAATACTAATAATACTACTAATACTAATAACAATACCAATACTAATACTAACATAGTACTAACAGTAATACTACTACTACTACTACTACTACTAATAATAATAATAATAATATGTGTACTACTAATACTAATACTACTACTTGTAATACTAATAATACTACTAATACTAATAACAATACCAATAATACCAATACTAATACTAACAATACTACTAACAGTAATACTACTACTAATACTACTACTACTACTACTACTAATAATAATAATAATAATAATAATAATAATAATAATACGTGTACTACTAATACTACTACTTGTAATACTAATAATACTACTAATAATACTTATTCTAATACTAATAATACTACTAATAACAACACTAATAATATTACTAATACTACTAATAATACTACTAATAATACTTATACTACTAATACTACTAATGTCAATACTAATAATACTAATATAAATAATACTAATAATACTAATACCAATACACATAATACTAATACTAATAATCCTACAAATACTAAAACTACTAATATTAATACAAATAATAGTAAAATGTATAATAATAATAATAATAATAATAATAATAATAATAATAATAATAATACTACCAACAACAGTAATCTACATAATAATGATGATAATAAAGATGATTTACATGGGGAAGAAGGAGGTCAAGCCGGTGGCCACATTGAGTGGACTCCTGAAGCTGCGAATGTCCCAAGTCTTCAGTGTGTCATCGCCTGAAAACACACAGACAAAAGCCATGATCAGAGCGATCCATTGTGTGTGTGTGTGTGTGTGTTTGTGTGTGTGTGTGTGTGTGTGTGTGTGTGTGTGTGTGTGTGTGTGTGTGTGTGTGTGTGTGTGTGTGTGTGTGTGAGTCAGCTGGACTCATTCAGCACGTGTCTGGAGATCCCCGGTCCAGCAGAAAACCACATCTAAAGAGAAATGACATTCAAACCACATCCACAGTGGGTCATTTCCAAGACACAAGAGCTTCTTTATCTGGACAGAACTGCGCTTTGTGTTTGCATCAAACATATTCGCACTCTTTCAGTGTATTTCAGCATTTAAAACCCACATATTCAGTTGTCAAGGAAGAACAGGGGTGGGTGGCATACATTTTATATCAGGCAGTGTATTGCAATTAAAATGTACTAGTTAAAGACGTAAAACTTCTGGAGACAATCCAAAACAAATATTGCTTAAGGGGGCTAATAATATTGACCTTAAAATGGTTGTAAAAAAACTAAAACTGCTTTAATTCCAGCCAAAATAAAACAAATAAGACTTTCTCCAGAAGAAAAATATTAGAGGAAATACTGTGAAAAATTCCTGAATCTGTTCAACATAATTTGGGAAAGAATAAAAAAATTAAATACATAGTTTTTTTTTTTAAAGAGTTCCTATTTTGCATTGAAAAGGTCATATTTTGGTTTTAGGGGTTTCCAACAACAACGGTGATTGGTCCAATGACCCAGTCTGTTGCAATTGGTCGATTGCGTTCAGCACGAAAAAAAGCCCACCACAGCTATGAAATAGTAGCCAGAGAGTGTGAGAGCCCAATGCAGAACTGCAATAAATACAGACCAGCATATTGCTCTACTCTTAACCCTAGCCCCAAGTAATAACAATGACACACATTCAGTATTAATCCACACAGTGGCAAATGTTGAACTATTTTGAAAAGTGACCGCACCACGTGTGTGTAGGAACAGCTGATGGTGGTCATAGCAAAGGCAAACGGCAGAGGATCGCCAGTTCAGAAACGCATTTAAAAGAAAAAGCAGGCGTCACGTTTTTAGCTTGGTTTTGGACGCAATATGTGAACAGGCCTATACAGATTTAACCTGAGAAATACAGTACAAGCACTGATCTATAATAGATACGTGATTACAAGTCATGCAGAGTGTTTACAACTTATAACACACAATTAAACACATATTTTGCAAACTGCACAAAACGAGGCAACAATTTTAATGACACGCACATGTTATGATCCGAGGAAGAAGAAACTGGTCCATTTGAACTGTAAAAGTTACTGAAAAAGTCCTTGTCAAAGTCTGACAAAGTCCCATAGCTGTGCTTCTCATTCAATAGCAAACAGCCGACGAATTTCACGCTGAAGCATAGGTTATTGTATCAAAATCAGTAAAATGACAGAAACAAACAGCACATGGTTGGCTATACTGTGGTGTTGTTGTGAAATAGACTTTAACCCTTTATTCCCCACAGCCGAATCTTTATCTGTCAGTGATCGTCATCTTCGCATCATGATCAGTCCCGTGATCCCCCGCGCCTCGCTAGTGTGTGATGAGAAAGCGCGTTCACATTTTACCAGAACTGGAAGTACATATTTGGTGGTGTTCCGTAATGACGTCGAGGCGATCAAACAAAAGATCCGAACCCAACTCGATTCGTATATTCGACTCTGAGTCAAATAGTTTTAAGCATGCTGCACTTTTACATTTAAACCTCAGCTGGATGTTTTCATTGACTTAGAGCTGTGTTGCACACTGCATGAAGGTCATTTTCAAAAACCCATAATAGGAGCTCTTAAAAAAAGCAGCTTTACACTGTAAAAAAGTTCTTGCTGATTATCAATTTTTTTGTTGAATCAAATTAACCTTTTAGTCATCTCAACTTGCATCAATAAAACTGACTAAGTTAAACTTAAAAAAAAAAAGTAGCTGAACCCTGATTCATTTATTGAAAAAGGTTAAAGCAACATTAAAATATTTGTTGTCTTGACTTGTTGTCATTACATATTTTACAGTGTACAAAAGGTGCACAATATTGCATTACAATCCGGAAATTCAGAAAACATAAGGTTATTAGTAGGCCCACACGAAATCCACTTATAATTACAGTAATATTATTGACAGTAATATTACAGTAATATTATTGACTAATATGAAAATGTTCATCTGATTTATGTACAATGCAGTTTGTACAGTAATATTTTCTGTCTTTTAGTAGATATATTATATGAGAGACTTGCTTTGTTTACCAAATAAAGTGGATCTAATTGGATTTGCATTTTAAACATTAAATAAAAGTTAAAAAGACATTATTTTTTATTTCACATATTAAGGTTTTAATTATGATACTCCCAAAATAATTCAGCAGAAATCCGCAGATTTTTACCAAAAATCTCCGCAGAAAATGCAAAAAACGTCTGGCCCTAGTTATTAGTTACCATAACTTGTGTGTGCATTAACGCAGTGAATAAAATAACTCATACAATAAATAAATAAATAAATAAATGAATGAATGAATGAAATGTAATTACAGAATATATACAGGAATCAGAGAGTGATATTCAATACCTTTTACTACTTTTTTTAAAGGCGCAGTACGTAAGTTTGACACCCAGTGGTTGAACTAGGTACTGCACCCCTAGATCAACATAAACGTGTGCGTGGGATGCCAGATTGAGTACAGGAGCGAGTGATTTAAACTGTGTTCTAAATAAAAGCAACGACACACGACAGAGGTAATATTCTCCATTCTTGACTTGATATATTAGAATTGGCTTCTATTTCTCACAGCTGAACAACAGAAACCTATGACAGTGCACCTCAGGTAAACCTCGTGTGCTTTATTCAGTGCTAAATGCTAACAATGTGAGTTTGAATAGATTCTAAACCTTACCGTTTGGTGAGTGAGTGCATATTCTGTGCTTCTGAATGGCTGTATTTACATTTCTGTCGTGTTTCGTCTGGTGCAAACAGCCAAAATGCTGTTTGCGTGTTGTTAGGACACGAGATTACAATGTAATCTGCTCACCTAATATTTCAGTTCGTAATACTAATATCATTTGCTAATTAATAACCTCATGCGGAACTGAAGTCCATTTCGGTCACGAAGCATGCTTTCAGCGCCTTTATGAATGAATGAATGAAATACGCTGTTTTCCAACAAGGCAACCATTGTGCAGTTTAACTTTACCTAAACAAAGACAGTGTTCCGGCACGGAAAAACCAATATTAAAGCAGAATATCAGACTTCAGCATTGTTTTGCAAACAAGTATGTTCACTTGGGATGTTTCTTAAATATCTGCACACATATTATGGTATTTTTATGCTTTAGAAGAGACACTGACATTTAGAAACATTTAGAAACACTGACATACAGCACCTTTAAGACTCTTTCCATACATTTTAAGACCTTAAAACCACTCTAGGTTTCAACCGTAAACACTGGCAAGATTTTAACTTACAGTATATTTACTAAATATTAATGTAAGAAATTAATCCAAAACTAAAATATTATTCATATACTGAATAAAAGTCAATTAAATCTGGCCAATTCAGCAGGTTTAGATTAGATTAGATTAGATTCAACTTTATTGTCATCACACATGTACAAGTACAAGGAAACGAAATGCAGTTTAGGTCTAACCAGGAGTGCAATAGCAGCAAGTGCAGAATACAGGTATAAGTTATAAAGTGCAGTTATAGAAAAACTATGGTGATATTTACAAATGGATGTACTATCAACATTATATACAGGTTGTGTTAGCTATGAACAGAGATTTACAATAGATGAATAAATGTACAGGTTGCTATTAATAATCAGAAGTGTGCAGATAGATAAACATAATTACAAATGTATATGTACAGTGGGTGTGTACATAATTTACAAATGTACATGTGCAGTAGGTATGTACAGTTCAAATAAATGAATCAGTGCAATGAATATGTGCAGTTTTTAAATGTGCAAATGTTAAGTAGTGCAGTGATTATGATGAGTCTGAGTTATGAGGAGAGGAGAGTGGGGTGTATTAGGGGGGCAAAAAGTCAGTGGGGAGCAGAGTTCAAGAGGGAGACAGCTCTGGGGAAGAAGCTGTTCTTTAGTCTGCTGGTTTTTGTCCGGGGGAGCCTGAAGCGCCTGCCAGAAGGCAGGAGAGAAAACAGTCTGTGAGCAGGGTGAGAGGAATCTTTAAGAATACTGCGTGCTCGGCGCAGACAGTGTTTCCTCTGGATGTCCTCTATGGCTGGCAGAGTGGTCCCTGTGATGCGTTGGGCAGTTTTCACCACCCGCTGCAGTGCCTTACGCTCCGCAACAGAGCAGCTTCCATACCAGACTGTGACACAGTTCGTCAGGATGCTTTCTATTGTGCAGCGGTAGAAGTTCACCAAGACGGCTGATGACAGCTGGTTCTTCTTAAGTTGCCTTAAGAAAAATAGGCGCTGGTGAGCCTTCTTGACCAGGCTGGAGGTGTTGGTGGTCCAGGAAAGGTCCTTGGAGATGTGGGTCCCCAGGAACTTGAAGGATGATACAGGCTCGACGGCCATCCCATTGATGTAGATGGGATCATGTGAGCCTGTTCGTCCCTTCCTGAAGTCCACAATGAGCTCCTTGGTCTTGTCGGTGTTAAGGAGCAGATTATTGTTGGTGCACCACGTGGCCAGATGCTGTATCTCCTCCCTGTAGGCAGTCTCATCATTGTTGCTGATTAGACCAATCACTGTGGTGTCATCTGCAAATTTGATGATGGCGTTGGATCTGTTCACAGGCCTACAGTCGATGGTGAAAAGGGAGTAGAGGAAAGGGCTCAGCACACAGCCCTGTGGTACACCAGTGTTGAGTGTGACGGTGGTGGAGCAAATGTGGTCTGATCTAACATTCTGAGGTCTGTTAGTCAGAAAGTCCATAACCCAGTTACAGAGAGACGTGTCTATATCCAGGTCTCTAAGTTTGATCATTAACTTAGAGGGTATGACAGTGTTGAATGCTGAGCTGAAGTCAACAAACAGCATTCGTGCATAAGTGTTTTTTATTGTCCAGGTGTGTGAGTACAGAGTGCAGTGCTATGGAGACTGCATCTTCTGTGCTCCTGTTGCCACGGTAGGCAAACTGATGTGGGTCCAGTGTGGATGGCAGAGAGTCTTTCATATGTGCCAGGACCAACCGCTCGAAGCACTTCATGATGATGGGTGTGAGTGCTACCGGGCGGTAGTCATTCAGGCATGTTGGGCAGGAGTGTTTCGGCACTGGCACAATAGAGGTGGTTTTAAAGCATGTTGGCACAGCTGCTAGGTTAAGGGACAGGTTGAAAATGTCTGTGAATACCCCAGCGAGCTGTTCTGCACATGCTTTGAGGACACGCCCAGGAATACCGTCTGGTCCAGCAGCCTTACGCACATTGATCCGACTCAGTGCAGTGTAGACTTCTGAGGAGGTGAGTGTAATGGGTGAGTGGTCGGTTGAGGAAGTGATCCTGATGTAGGGTTCATTATTGTCTCTTTCAAAGCGGGCATAAAAGTCATTAAGCTCGTTCAGGAAGGAGACATTTGTGGCTGTGGGTGTGGAATGGCTGGGTTTGTAGTTGCTGATGGCCTGTATGCCCTGCCACATGCGCCGAGGATCAGAGTTGGAAAAGTGCTCCTCTAGCTTTAGCTTGTAGCAGTGCTTGGCCTTTTTGATGCCCCTCTTCAGATTAGCCCTGGAAGTGCTGTAGGCCTGTGCATCCCCTGATCTGAAGGCAGTGTTGCGTGCCTTCAGCAGGAGGCGCACCTCCTTGTTCATCCATGGCTTTTGATTTGGGTATGTGGTGATCTGTTTCTGGGTTGTTACACTGTCAATGGTGGTGTTGATGTATTCCAGAACAGAGGAAGTGTAGCTGTTAATGTCTGTGTGAGAGCCACATGTGGCCTGGGAAGCAAACATACTCCAGTCTGTGTGTTGAAACCTGTCCTGGAGTGTGGAGTCTACCCCCGCTGGCCACACTTTGATGGTCCTGACTGATGGCTTCACACGGTTGATGAGGGGTGAGTATCGGGGGGTGAGGAACAAAGAAAGGTGATCTGATTGACCCAGGTGGGGGAGGGGGGTAACAGCATAGGCTTCAGCCATGTTTGTGTATACCTGGTCCAAAGTCTTGTTTCCCCGTGTGTGACAGAAAATGTTTTGATGGAATTTGGGGAGCACTGTCTTTAAGTTTGAGTGATTAAAATCCCCCGCAACAATAAAAGCAGCCTCCGGGTGAGCAGTCTGTTGTTTGCTGATGGCTGCATGAAGTTCATTCATAGCAAGCTTTGCATCAGCATCGGGTGGAATGTAAGCAGCGATTATAAAGGTGGAGGTGAACTCCCGTGGCAGATAAAACGGTCTGCATTTGACCATCAGAAATTCCAGGTTAACAGAGCAATGTCTCCCAACGATGACAGAGTTTGTGCACCAAGCTTTGTTAATATAAATGCATAATCCTCCGCCTCGGGTCTTACCGGAGTCATCCGCCGCTCTGTCTGCTCGGAATGTCTGATGCTCAGTTAAAGATACAGCGTTGTCTGGTATCCCGCTGTTTAGCCATGTTTCTGTGAAAATCATGACATTACAGTTCCATAATCTTTTGCTGTGGTTGATGCGCAGTCTAATCTCATCCATTTTGTTCACCAGGGACCGTACATTGGCGAGGAAGATGCTGGGTAAAGAGAGCCGGTGTGGTGTTAGCTTTAGCTTAGCTCTTAGCCCGCCGCGCTTCCCCCGCCTTTGTTTACGTTCCCGTCGCTGTCTCCGAGCACTTCTGCCCGGCCGGACAGAGCGCTCAGCATCGGGTGTCCTGGCGATCTCTGGGATGAGTCGTAGATTGCTGATAAAACTGTCCGGAATGCACAAACCAATATCCAAGATCTCCTGTCGGGTGTACGATGTAAAGGCATTACTGTTCTGCACGAACAGACCCGAAATGAGCAGGAAAAATACTGCAAAATTGCAGAAACTGGAGAGACGCCGAGCCTCGCGTTGTGTACGCGCCGCCATCTTGGTCACTTGAAATACATTACAGGTTGAAATACAGAAATACAGGTTGGCGCCTATAGAACTGCAAAACTAACAGTCTTGTCTTGGGTACTGCAATAAACAAAGCAGCATGAAGTCAAATCTAGCCAGATTTGATTGATTTCATAAACTACACAGCATCCTGATATTCGCTGATTTAATGTATTTATTTATTATTTGTTTATTTCCACGTCAGCAACTAATGGCTATTTCATGGCAAAATGGATATACATAAAAATATTACATGATAAAAACTCATTCGTATTACAATAAAAAGTGACTTAGACAAATATATAAAATATAAATAAATAAAATTCACACTAAAATATATTCAAAGTTAAATATGATTTTTCAGTGAAATTTTTCATAAATAATTTAAAATTTCGCAGATTTAATTCAGGCTAACTTTAGCTTACAATCATACATTGCATAATAAAAAATATATCAAATTTAATACATCGCAAAATAGCATTTAAAGAGCACCTATGGTGAAAAATCTACTTTTCAAGCTGTTTGGACAGACATATGTGTAGGTATAGTGTATAGAGCGTCATATTGGGCTGATATAAACACACTCAGTCCTTTTTTTTGTCAATTTAACAACATAAAAACGGTGGACCAATTGGAACGTTTTTTCAGGCCGATCGCAACTTGATATAGAAGTGCGGTCACTCCGCCCACCAAATTGATTGACAGCTGCGTATTAACATGTCTTCATAGTAACGTGTATAATCATATCAACAAGACCAGATGTGCGCAAAGCAACCGGGAATAAAAGGTCTGTTCAGTTTAGGATCATCAATCATCATCAAGTGTGATCAAGAGTGAGTTTGACAAGTTTAAAATGTTTTAAAACAGTGCATGTGTAGTGAATTACAGCGATTTTACAATTATAACAGTAGACGCTTCAATCCGGTTTGTGGACGTTAAATCAGGTTTATTTTGTACATTAACATAATGGATATCTATACAGCAGTGGAGATTAACCTGTATCCTGACACATTTGCGTGCAAAAAGAGTGCAAAGTTATACGCGCGCGCTGTCTGTGTGTGTGCGTGTCCACGCTGTGTGTGTGCGTGAACTTTGTGTCGACATTGTGTGTGACTCATCGTTGCAACTCCACAACAAATGCATCAAACACTCATTGGTAAAGTTCTTACTGTAGTATTCCTCACAAAAGTTATGTGAGATCTTCTTCCTTCATGTCTGTTTGTTGTCTGAAGCAGCTGAGGGCGGAGATTAAGGCACGCCGACAGGCACGTGGAAACGGTGGGCGTAAAGGACTAGCCTTAAAGGCGCAGTACACAAAAACGAGAGCTATGAAATAGAAACTTCTGAAAGGTCTAATCAATAATCTGAAACTTTACAGACACATTCTGGAGACACAAAAGACTGAAATCTGGAAAAAGTGGTAACCTAGATGCCCTTTAAGACTTTTTAATACATTTTAAGGGCCTTAAATTTCTCTACATTGATTTATCAACTTTTAATACTTTTTAAGACCCCGCGGACACCCTTAAAAGGTTATAAACGTTAAAAATGTTAAATAGGTATGTTTAAATAAATAAATATGTTCAATTCATTTATTTCCTCCGGCTTCAGCACATCGGAAAAAACCACCAACTTATCCAGCAGATGCCCTTCTAGCTGCAACCCAGTACTGGGAAACACACCCATACACACCCTCATACACACACTACAGCCAATTTAGCCTATTCAATTCCCCTATAGCGCATGTGTTTAGATTGTGGGGGAAACCGGAGCACCCGGAGGAAACCCACGCGAACACAGGAAGAACATGCAAACTCCACACAGAAATGCCAACTCGAACCGGTGACCTTCTTGCTAACCACTGAACCACCAATATGTTGAATATAAATGTTAATAAAAGGTTATTAGTTATCATAACTTCATTATTGCTATTTTACTGCGTGCATTAATGCAGGGCTGTTCTGACCTCCTCTGGACGCTAGAGTTACTCCGTCATAGGAGAAGCACAGGCTGGACGTGTCTGATCCAGGAGCGTGCGCCTGCCGGCAGTGGAACTTGGTGTGGACCTGAAACCAAACAAACAAGAGGAAAAATATCAGTTGAGGAGCTTTCAACACGTCTAGATGAGCAGAGCTGCCATGCATTAACACAGACGCTTTCCATCTGCAAAACCAGCAAAAAATAACAGCGCACTCGATCCTGAAAACCACTTCATTCTTGGACCCGTCGCTCAATATACAGCGTTCAGAGCTGCACTTGATGCGTTGCCATCCTTCACATCTAACACAGAGAGCCAATGGAGAATCTAAATGTTGTCTAAGTTAAGCCACTTTCTGTCACTACTGTCTGCTCACACTTTACAATAAGGTTTCATTAGTTAACGTATTTACTGAACTAATAATGGGCAATACATGTACTGCATTTATTAATTACAGTTCAACATTCACTAATGCATCATTAAAATGCAAATCCATGCTCGTTGACATTGGTTAATGCACCAACTAACCGTATTTTTATTAACTAACATTAACAAAGTCAAACAAATGCATTACTAAACATATTGTTAATTGTTTATTCATGTTAGTATAAATGCATTAACTAACTTGAACTAATACAACCTTATTGTAGAGTGTGACCTTCTGCCACTTCAATTACTGGACCACCTGAGTCCAATATAAGTCAATGTGAAGAATGCTCTGGAGGATTTATTTTTCTCTGAGCTCTGAGGGATCTGATAGAGGATGAACAGAGTCCTCTGAGGTGCTCAAATAAAGGCCTACGTGAGCGCCCGGAGCTAATATATTGCAAATGTGCTTTCCTGAGGTTTTGCCACTGTTGTTGGAAGTGCAAAGGAGGGCTGAGAAGAGAAATAAAAATAAAATAAAATAACTCATACATTAACTAAATTTACATTTTTTTTAACTAAAATATTCTAATTAAATCGTCAGAAATGAATGTGGAAATGTTATATATGTATATATTAATATAATTAAATGTGCTTTTCTTGTTTTGTCACTGTTGTTAGCAATGCAAAGAAGAGCTGAATAAAATAAAATATAATATTTTAACGGGTTAGAAATGAACGGGGAAACTTTTATATATGCATAAATTAATGTAATAAAAAATTAATAATAAAATGAAGTAAAAATAAGTCATACATTAAAATAAATAAACAAACAATTCAAATGAATTCAGTAGGTTATAAATTAACAGGGAATTTTTATATGTATAATTTAATATAATCAAATGCTTTTCTGCTGTTTTGCCACTGATGCAAAAGAAAAAAAAGAAAAAAAGGAAATTAAAATAAAATGAAAAATAACTCAAATTATTCACATTTAAAAATAAATTAATAAATAATAAAAAATTATAATCATTTAAATATGTTAGAAATTAATGGTGAAATGTAGTACATCTTTAAACTGATATAATTTAATATTAAAGAAATGTTAAATTAAAATAAAAGCATAATTAATACAAAAAGCATTAAAATGAATTAAATATGTTAGAAATGATTGGGGAAAATTTCATATTTTCCGGGGTTATTTCTATTTCATATTTCTGGGGTTTTGCCACTGTTGGCAGTGCAAAAAAGAGCTGAAGAAATTAAATAAAATACATTTAAAACATAAAAAAAATTACATTTTATTAAATATAATAAAGTGAAATAAAATAAAATACACTTTCAAATGAATTAAATAGGTTAGACATTAAAAGATTTATTAATGCATACATTAATATAATCAATCGTGTTTTTCTGGGGCTTTGCCACTGTTGTTGGTGGTGAAACAAAACAACATACAGTTGCAATCAGAATTATTAATCCCCCTTTGAATTTTTGTTTGTTTTTAAAATATTTCCCAAATTATGTTTAAAAGAACAAGGAAATTTTCACAGTTTGTCTGATAATATTGTTTTATTCTGGAGAAAGTCTTATTTGTTTTATTTTGGCTAGAATAAAAGCAGTTTTTAATTTGTAAAACCCATTTTAAGGTCAAAATTATTAACCCCTTTAAGCTATTTGTTTTTTCCATAGTCTACAGAACAAACCATCGTTATACAATAACTTGCCTAATTACCCTAACCTGCCTAGTTAACCTAAATAACCTAGTTAAGCCTTTAAATGTCACTTTAAGTTGTATAGAAGAATATCTAGTCAAATATTATTTACTGTCATCATGTCAGAGAAAATAAATCAGTTATTAGAGATGAGTTATTAAAATTATTATGATTATAAATGTGTTGAAGAAATCTTCTCTCCGTTAAACAGAAATTGGGGAAAAAAATAAACGGGGGCTAATAAATCAGGGGGTTGAACAATTCTGATTGCAACTGTACATTAATTAAATTAATTAAATAAAACAAATAATAATGAAAAATAATAATGAATTAAATATGTTAGAAATTAATTGGGAAAAAGCAATACATGTATACATTAATATAATTTAATTAAATGTGACTAAAACCAAATTATAAAAAACTAATCCTTAATAAAATTAACAAATATTAAATTAAAATAAAACAATGTTTTTTTAAATAAATTAAATACATAAAATAAAGGATTTATGTGATACATTATTAGATATAGCAGGTGAAAATGACAATGAAACCAAATAAAATAATAAATTATAATACATTTGTAAAATACACTAAAAATACAAATAAGATCATTTCAAAACAAAACGTTAAGTTCATTTAGTTTGTCATTTTATTTTAGTATTTAACTAAATAAAAAATACAAATGCTTTCTTGGCAAACAGAACAAGTTTAATATTTTATTTCAGTTAATGTTTTTTTTTATTATTATTATTAAAGCGATGAATTTTTCTTTAATGTTTTTAGAGTTTTAGTCAGCAATAATAGTAACCCTCGTCTGGCTTAAATTTGCTTCGCCGAAGTGCCAAAGTCCACAAAATCTGGAGCCGAATGCCTTCAGAAAGTACCTGAAGCAGCAAAAACACCTAAATTCAAAGCACATCATGGTTGAGTGCTCCAGAATATCTAAATCTATCACAAGTTCAGTGTTAGACTGCAGTTACACGCTGTACATCAAAACACAACTAAATAATAATAATAATAATAATACTCACCAACACAAGAGAGCGGGGCTCAGAAATACAAAGCTTTAATTCAATTCAATTCATCTTTATTTCTCTAGCGCTTTTACGATGTAGATTGTGTAGAAGCAGCTTAACATAGAAGTTTTAGTAAATTGAAACTGTCAGTCCAGTTTTCAGAGTTGAAGCTCAGTTTAGTTCAGTTCAGTGTGGTTTCATTTTCACAGCTGAAAGTCCAAACACTGAAGAGCAAATCCATCAATGCACAGCTCCACAAGACCCAAACCAGACACAAAGCCAGTGGCGACAGTGGAGAAACAAACTTCACCAATTGACCAAAGTGAAGGAAAAGAAACCTTGAGGCTGAGCTGGGAGGACCAGAGCATATTACTTTAGTCAATCATCCAGCTAAATGTATTCTTACACATGTATTCTCAAAATTAACTGTTTAATTATTAAAATTAGAAATAATACAAAAAAATAGATGCTTTGTTCAAATGCTGATTTAACTTAGTAAACACAAAATAGATTTAGACTTAATTTCAAGACAACTGAAGCTATACGTATAATGCAGGAGGTGGAGACAGTCAAAAATAGGGTTTTACTTTTGAAATAAGATAATATTTTCAAGATAAAATGTTCCTAAATACACATACAAACATTACTTTACACATAAGAATATAATTTGTGTTAATAAAGCAGTTTTAAAGCTTTTGTTTTTAAAAAATAATGGAAAAATGACGCAAAATGTACCAGCAGCTGTAGAACATGGGAAATATGTACACGATATTTAGAACAAAATTACATTCAGAATTAAAAGACTAACATCAAGGACGCTATCATACACCCGGCGCAATAAGGGGCAAGATCTGTTCGGCGTGATTTGTTGCTATTTTCAGACGAACGCAACCCAAATTTTCCCGTTTTGTGCCACGTTGTTTAAACAGCTAATTAATTTGCGCTGCTTTGTGGACTTATGGGTGTGCTGGTCTATAATAGAGGTGTGTTAAGGCGCATTGTTGGCGCGTTGCTATTTTGAGGAACTGAAATGCACTGAGCAATTGACCAACTAAAAGCTGGTGCATAGGGTGTTAGTTGTGAACTGACACTGTTTCAATTTACTATAATCTTCTACAGTATGTGAAGCTGCTTTGACACAATCTACATTGTAAAACGTTCAGGTCTGGGCTCTATGGAGGCCATTTCATTACTGTCTTTGTTTGATCAGCAGTTTTTCTCTCTAAATATGATTTTAGCAGTGTTTAGGATCATTATTATGCTGACAAATAAAATTATTACGCATGAGGTGCTTTCTAGTAGGAACTACATGACGGAAAATACTTTTTTTAGCACTCACAATCCTATCAATTCAGGCATTATTGACAACAGCTCTGGCGAGAATGCAGATCAAACCAAGACAGAAACTCAAAAGTATTTTTCATTCATTCCTCCATCTTTCTTAAACTCTTTCTTTCATATGTCTTAAACAATTAGACCCCAAAAATCCAACTAAAACATGTATTTTCTGGTTGTATTTTAATAAAGAGAAAGAAATATATAATGTCATTATACCCCCACTAAAACAACTAATGTAACTGGGGGCCTAAGATCTGCACTTTACTGTATGTATGTATGTATGTATGTATGTATGTATGTATGTATGTATGTATGTATGTATGTATGTATGTATGTATGTATGTATGTATGTATGTATGTATGTCTATCCATCCATCCACCCACCGACCCATCCATCTATTACATTTTAATTTAAAATGCACTATTATTCCTAGTAATGAGCAGTGAAAATGTTTAATAGTATTTTTTTTTAAGTCAAACCTTCATGATTGAATCTTCACAGAAACCGACTTGCAAAAACAAACCCGCCATGAGACGTTTTGACTGGAGTGCTGACAACAAACCCCCACTCAATTAAAACAAATGAAGAGTGATGGAAACTGGAGCCAGTTCACCGATGGAGAGCAAAAACACCAGAAGGGACTGACAGGACGGGGCAGAAGCAATGGATTATGAGTGTAAAAGTGAGAGAATAAACCCTGTAGAGCAGGTCTGACTGATGTGTGATGATGTTAGTGTGTGTAAACGCAGTCGAAAACACGTACAGAAGAACTCACAGAGCTGAAACACACTGATAACACCTTCAGCACCACACACTCTTCACCAAACCAATTTTTGACTGCATAATTGTTCTCTTTATCAGAGTTTGTCCACCTGTTCGCGCGGCACTGAAGCGTAGCTCTGCTGATTACCCAGTGTGCACCAGGGCCAAATCACTAATTAACTCATGACACTGCAGAAAAAGCTGCGCTACCCGAAATAAAAGATGCAGAGTTGATCCTCAAGTACTTTAAGACAATATAGATCCACAACCTGAAAGACTGATGATTTTAACTGTCGAAAAGTCACAAGTCTGAGCTACTGTACAGGGAAAAAGAAAGATTTCAGAAACAGTGGAAAACAATTAATTAGACAAATGATTTCCCCCTAGGGCTGGGCGGCAGCGCAAAAATGCAATCTTGATAATTATGCTCCATATTGTACAATAACGATTAGGCCTGGGTACAGAGAACATATTTTTTTTTTAACTGGTACGTAATTGGGTCGATACTGTACTAAAGGTACTGTTATCAATACTAACTGTACTGTTGTTATTATTATTAACTGTACTGTTATCGATACATATGGGACTGTTATCAATACTCTGCACTAACGTTATTGTTATTATTATTGACACTTACGGTTCTGTTATCAATACTTACGGTACTGTTGTCAGTACTTATGGTACTGTTATTGGTACTTATGGTGCTGTTATCGATACTTCAATACTAACAGTTCTGTTATCAATACTTACGGTTCTGCTAACGATACTAATGACACTATTATCGATAATTACGGTACTGCTATTTATACTAATAGTACTGTTATCGACACTTATGGTACTGTTATCGATAATAGCTATACTGTTATCGATACTTATGGTACTTTTTCCGATACTAACATTACTGTTATCGATACATATGGTACTGTTATCAATAAGTACGGTACTGTTATCAATACGTATGGCACTATTATCGATACTTACAGTACTGTTTTCAATACTAACAGTACCATTATCGATACTTACAGTACTGTTATCGATAGTAACAGTACTGTTTTCAATACTAACAGTACTGTTATCGATACTAACA